>CANUEP010001484.1:0-49499 GCA_947857235.1 Jatropha podagrica
TAATTAACTCCACAAATATTAATTATGCTCAATATCATTATCGAGTCCAATTAAAATATTTTTTTCTCCCTCGGGTGATACCATTCATGACTCGCCTAAATAATATCATTTTAAGATCTGAAATTTTGGGGCGTTACATCAACGCAATGAAATAATTGGCAGGACAAGTACAACTTCCACCATTTGAGCAAATACAATAATTTCCACAAACTGTGGGGTAAGAACAGTTTCCTAAATTGTCAGTTAAGATATCATCAGCTATTGATACC
Organism: Jatropha podagrica; assembly: GCA_947857235.1. NCBI lineage: Eukaryota > Viridiplantae > Streptophyta > Magnoliopsida > Malpighiales > Euphorbiaceae > Jatropha > Jatropha podagrica. Next base: position 270 of record CANUEP010001484.1, read on the forward strand.
GAACCTCGGAACCATAGATAGACCTTCAAACGTCCGTCTGGTTCTAGTCTCAAAAACTGAAAATTTTTCGTTTTAGACACGTAATTAACGTAAGTGCCACTTGTTAGAAATTGGAGATATAGACTCCCAGTTTTGAATCTCTTAATTTCACTCTCTGGGAAAATTTTTCGGTACACCTGGGGCGGATCAAACTCTATAAATGCATACAAATTATCTGTTTGTAAAGACAAGTAAAATGAACCTGGTGTGAAATTTGAGGCAGAAATGCTAGATGTTATTTTCTGCTGACTTGATAACAGTAAGTTTTGCCCTAGAAGCCATGTGTCTGAGGGGAGATCCCAAGATTCCCAAACAATATCGCCATGCGAAGTTGAACCATAATCGAATATTCTAACAAGTTGAAGAGAGCCACTGCCGCTAACATTCATTTGATCAACACCTGTGTTTGAGGTATTAGAGGACCACACAAATGCGCCTTTGGAATCTTTCAGCACTAATTCCCCATCCTCTGCAAACTCTATACTGGGGTTTTCTTTGACAGGATTCGCTCAGTTAGCAACCCAAAGAACTTGAGGGGGAGTTTCTTTAACAATGGTGGAATCACTTGTCGCCTGCACGGCAAAGACAGAAATAAAAAGAGTCTGTAGTCCGATTACCATAAAATCCACAACCAATAGCAGGGAAATTAACAAGGTTGCTGTTGTTAAGCAGGACAGGTCTAATAGTAGAACCATCAACAAAGTCTACGCTTCCTATGGCAATAAATTCATTGTTAATCCAAATGTTTGATTGGTTAACAAAGGCATAATCAGTTTCAGCTTGAACGAAGCAAGGAAATTTTATAATAAACACAAGTTGAACAACCCATTTCATATCCATAAAGCAGGGAAGAAGATATAGAAATTGAAAGATTTAAACAATAGTTCTGCAAAAGTAATGCTCAAATAACGTTTTGAAGCCATGACAAAAACTCATTTACTTGTTTTATTTTTCAATTGTCCGAGTAGAAAAACCAGTATGCAGAAGAAAATAAAGTCATTTTAAGGAAATTTCGTACACTAATGTCACTGTCGTTTAGCCCAAAATTTTCAAATCCTAGAACGTGTTTGGATTGCTCAATCTGCATTGCAAACCAGTTGTTGTGCACAGGTTAGTTGTGGACTGGGTAAAGAATGTTTTTTTCTCTCTATTTATTTGGCCCCATCCTTTACAATTTGGTTCAGCTCTCAACTTATAATTAGGGGAAACTGAATTCTCCATATAAATAATTTAATTTGGTTCAGTTTAATTTCTTTTAACACATTCAATTCAGTTTTAGTTTTCATATTAGAAATTAAATTTTTTTGGTCAGTTTGACTTTCATTAAGCTAAAAAAACTCAAATTCAATTAAAAATAGACCGAACTGAATTGATTAAATTTTATTCAGTTTTATATATTAATCAATTTGATTTAATTTTTTTTTTAATTTTAATATAATTAATATATAATTATATGATTCAGTATGAAGTGAACCAATTGAATGTCATTGATCGGTTTAACTGTGTGAATATAGTTTAAATTGTTAATTTAGGTAAAAATAATGTGAATGTTTTATAATTTTATAAAGTCATGGTTTGTTGCATATGAAAATGCCTCTAATCCGCATAGCTTGTTCTTACAAAATATTAGAAAATTTTATAAAACATTCATTTTCCAAAACTATGTTGTTTTTATAAAATGTTTGAAGATATTATAAAATATTAATAATAGTACCTCTTATTTATTATGTAAATTATTTTAAAATATTACATATTTTAGAATTTTTTTAAACTGCCAACTTTTATAAAAAAAACAATATTTTAAAAAATATTAAAAAATACAAAATATTGAAAACTGAAATTATTATTTTATAATCCAATAAATTAAAAAAATAGCCATCCTTTGTAAAATATTTGAAACTATTACAAAATATTTGCAAGGAAGAGATATGAGTTTGTAAACAATCAACTTTAAAAAAAATATTTTTTTACCAAGTAATATAATGTATTACAAAAAATATTAGCTGAGCTATTAATTTATAATCTTCTAACTTTTAAAAAAATATTACAAAAATATTGATAATTTGAAATATTATTTTCCAAATGTAACACTCCAAAATTTTGAGTATTAAGTATTATAATTTTAGCGGGTTATGAATGTAAAATGACCCATTAATTTATTTTTAAAAAAAATTTTATTTAAAATTTAATTATAAATTTTCACCATTAGAATTATTGAAAAATAATATTTCATGCCACAAACTGAACTCAAAAACCAAATTTAAATAGTCAAACTCAATTGAAAAACCTTTAAATCAAATGTAAACAAGGTTAAATTGTTGGTTAGATCAAATTGATCCAAATCGAATCGAAACTAATTAGATAAAATTAAGAATTGAACCAAATCGCTCACAAAAAAAACCCCATCTCTCTCTCTCTCTCTCTCTCTCTCTCTCTCTCGCGACTCTCCCCTCCCTTGATCGCAGAGTGCGATTCCTCACTGATCACCACTTCCGGTCAACGTTAGCAACGATCAGACACAACCAAAGCTTGAGCTCGACGAGGGGAGCTCGTGGATGGTCTTGATTCCCGTGGAAAGGGGCTGGATCGAGCAGAAATCTGATCGACAAGACCAGCGAAGCTGCGACCTTATTCCGATGAATTTCCATCATTCCCGGCAACTCCAGCATGAAGGATGAACACAGATCGACTCCCCTTCTCCCTGCGAGCATTTACCCTTTGAAAATTTCAAGTATCGTGGTTGGATTGCGAAACCACCATTGACGGCGGAGGAGTTGACTGTCGAGCTCTATCCAGCCGGTTAGAAGGTCGATCTCACTTAACTGACGTTGGAAATGGAATCCTCGATCAAAAACGAGTCGAATGATGCAAAGAGCACAAATTTCTGGGCAAATGCGATTTTCCGGCCACCGTGAACGGCGGCACAGCAGGTGATCCGGTCACTGGCCGGCTACTCTCCGGCGAGGCAATCAAGAGGCAGAAATCTGCATTTCACACACTGAGTCCGAATCCGAACTCCGAATCGCGATCGATATATTTTACAATTAATTTTACACTATCACCTCGTAAATTTAGATGGACAATTAATTGAGTAGTATTATTTAATTTGTTTAATTTATAGTTAAGTGAATTAAATAAAAATGTATTGCGAATTGGATTACTAAATTATTGATGAAATGAACACATTATGAGATTATTGAAAGAATATATAAATAGTATAAATTTAAAATTTAAGACAGTTAAGTTATTAATAATTAAACAAATATAGTTTGAATATTGAAATTGTAATTGTGAGAAATTGAGAATGGTGGAGGGGAATTGGTAGGGTTGCTCGATGGAGGGGTTGTGTATTATGATGTGTGAAAATTCAGGCAGTTTAATTTATAAAGGAGATGCTATCGAACTTTTGACAGAAAAGAAAAATTTACTTAGATATAAAATTTATTGTAGTAAATAATGAATTGTAATATTAAATAAAGAAATAAATTAACTAATTAAAAATAAATTAATTACATTATATTTATTTGATTTTAGCAACATATTTAGAAATGAAATTCTAAATGGTATTGTGAGAATAAGCAAAGTAAAGTAATTGAAGGATTGTTATTTTGAAACCATATTGTATTTATTTGGTAAAATAATTAAGTATATGAAAATGCATATAAATGAATTTAGAAAATAATATAAAATTTCAATTTAAGTGGAATTATAAAATTAATTATTAAATTGATTTGAAAAATAAAATATGATTTTTAAGGAAAAATCATTTTAATTAAATGATTGTAATTAGTAAACTGAGTAATGATTTTAATAAATAAATTTTAATCCTTACCTAAACTAAAGTATGAACTTCAAAATAACAAATAAATCATAAATGATTTAAATTAGTTAATCTACTTAAAAATATAAAGAATGTAATTATAATAAAGGACTGAATATGAAATGTTAATTTGATATTAGGTTGAAGAAGCTCAATAAACTGTTATGAAAGCCTGGTTGATCTGTGGAAATCAACTCCTTGCTTTTAGGTGAGTAATAATATATAATGTTTTACCAAATTCATTATAGCATAATTTATTTTATGCCTTGTGCTTATTATTTCTAAATTTTGCATACATAGTATGTGAATGAATGTTTGTGCAATGATAAATGTTGTGAATAATTTATTTGTACATGATGATAAGTGATTGCTGTGTGGGAGTTAGAATGATGTGAATCACCTGGGTTGAGAGCACGGGCATGGTGAGAATGCCGTTAGTGGGCCATAAGCGATGGGAGTGGCGCCCCCCCTTGTGCACTCTGGATGATGACATGTGTCATGGAAAAATATTTTCACAAAGAAAATTATTTTGCGAAAAATGTTTTTATCTGATTATGGTTTTGCCCGAATGGGGGTGGGCTCCCTGGGTGCACAAGTCACAGGACCATGGGATTATATGATGTGATATGATGGATATTAAAGCATGCTTGGGGAGAGCATGGTCCTGTTAAGGTGATTTCACTGACTAACAACCACTTGATGTGCATATGGTTGCAGTTGTTTGTGGATGATATGATTGACATTATGTGAATGGAGAATGTTCATTTAGAATGCTTTAAGTATCATTTGTGTGAATGTGTAGGTTTGGCATTATATGTTATTATTCACTGAGTTTTATACTCACCCCTTTCCCCTCTTATCCCTTATTTTGTTTCAGGTGATTGTGAATCATTTGTAAAAATTTGGAGCTTTAATTTTCTGTTCTTTCAAGGTCATGTAAATGAATGTTTAAATGTATAAGATAGAATTATTTAGGATTCTTTATAATTGTACAGTAGTAGAAAATTTGCGGTTATGATAAGATTTTATGATTGTAATAATAATGTTAAGTGTATGTAAAATTTTATGGGAACAGTTGAGTTGAATGAAATAAGGCCTTGTAGTAGTTTAAATCATTAAAAATATAATGGGCCAACTTGTAGAATATTTTCACATAATTATGGTGTTAAAATCAGATATTAGGCTTACTACGGACCTTGGTGGCCTTAAACTTTCCCAGGCCCTAGTGCCAGTCCGGCCAATGGAAACGGATCGTGACATTAAGAAATTAAGTTATTGAATTAAAGAGTTATTATAAGTTATAAAGTTTATTATAATTTATTATAATTGCTTAATATATATGGGATTACTGTCTTAGGAAGTTAAGTTATATTAAAAATAAGTAGGCAGCTATAATTCTGTAGAAATGCTGCTTTAATAAGAGTTGGAATAAGCAGATAGGTTATTAAATTAATTCTTTAAATTCTTAATTGAATGAGTATTTACCTGATATCATTTTTCCTATTATACGTGTTTCTTAGATTGACTTAGTTCCTTTACTGTTCCTTCAAATCAGAACCAAAGCAGACTCGAATTATTCTGCGATCACTGTGAGTAATAATAAATGGTGCACACCATCTTGCATACTTGCATTTCATATGCATATCATACTCCATATATTATTCTAAATAATCAGTATTCATTTCCTATTCTCATTGTTATATAATTAGTATTCATTTCGAAAATTTCATTATTATTATATTATTAATACCATCCATCTTATATATATAATATTCCCATTCTACAATAATATATCAATCATGCTCTTGATTAAATTCATATGTTGCATTGATTAAATTTGTTGGATATTTATGATGTGATAATGATGTGCTTTGTATCTGGGTGGAAATTGGAATGACGTAGGTCACTATGAGATCGTTAGCCAGGTATAGGAGATCGGCTCCCTGATATATATATATATATATATGAGAATGAGAAAAGTAGGCAAAGGGCCGGTGGATAGATTTATGACACTACTGATCAATTTTCACATATTGTGAAAATTTGAATGTGATTTGTTTGAAGGTGCTGATGTATGACACGTGCTTGTGAAGTATGCCCATTTTATATATATATTGTGAAAGCATATTGCTTGAATGTGTGGATTTGTATTATTTATTATTATTCACTGAGTTTAGTGAACTCACCCTCCATCCATAAATATTTTTCAGGGAATAAAAGTATTGCTAGTTTATAAAACTCTGCTTCCTTCTCCGCAGAGAATTAGCGATTGTCCCAAACCTTAAAATGTTAGTATGAACTATTTCTTGACTTAAGCTATTTCGAGTATTTTTATTCGGTTCCACAGTTAGGATGATAAATTGATATTTGGTTATATAAAATCATTGTGTGATTATAAATAACCTATGAAGCATTTTTTTAAAAATTTTGGAAACAATATATTAGAAATAGTTTGACCATATTATAACAAATAAATGTTTATATGAAGATGTATTTTTATTAAATGGGTATAGGCCCGAGCTGTGAATTATATATATGATATTAAAGCTGAGCCAGAAATGATGTTAACTGTTTATTGAATAATGTCATAAAATGGGCTTACCATTTTTAGAATCAAATGACAATAAAGATGAAATATTATAGTTTAGGCTTATTACGGGTCTCGGGGGCCCTAAGCTTACCTAGGTTCTAGTGTCGGTCCGGTCCATGGTTTTGGATCGTGACAAAATATCTACTATAACTTTACACATTTGTTTATATTAAAAATAACGATATAAATTATTCATTATAAATATTAGTTACAATTATTTTCTTTATCTGGTTAATCTCCTCTCTTTTGAAGAGTTGTTGTATTAATATGTGATTCAGCATTTTTTAATAAATTATTTAATTGCAAAGTTGAAATTAGTATCTTTATTAGTTGGAACAATATTATCCTTTTAAGCTTATTGATGAAAATTTTAAACGTATTTTGTTATCTATTTGGCAGAAAGACCTAGTTGTAGACGACGTTTTTTGTGTAGTTGCATCCTTCTTTTTTTTCTTATCTGACTTTACAATGATTTTTATTGTAGACATTGATATCCCTCTTGACAATACTATATAGAGCTGTCCGTGTGAGAAAATATCCTGTGGTGAATAGACACCAACGTTCGATATTATTTGCTCCTAAGCTTTGTTTATTATCACTGCGAAGCAGAGACAGATTGAAAATTATTTTCTCTTAAAATAGAATGGTATCCTTCATTTTCTGTAGGAGAGAGAGGAATTCTAGGTAAGAAAACTTGCTTCTCTGAGTGCTGTCCAATTGTTATTTCAGCAGGAATTACACTGGCTCCAAAATTTCTGTATATCATTCTTGTTCCGTTACATAGGCCATTCGAGGCATCTAAATTTCTCAAAAGTATTATCGGACAGTTGACTTTCAATTGAAGCTTGTGACGAGGCAATCCATTTGGCAATAGAGTGTTGAGAAAACTTGCTTCTCTGAGTGCTGTCCAATTGTTATTTCAGCAGGAATTACACTGGCTCCAAAATTTCTGTATATCATTCTTGTCCCGTTACATAGGCCATTCGAGGCATCTAAATTTCTCAAAAGTATTATCGGACAGTTGACTTTCAATTGAAGCTTGTGACGAGGCAATCCATTTGGCAATAGAGTGTTGAGAAATTTCTCTTAGTAGTAGCTTCTTGTGTCATCTACTGTTTCATCGAAACTATTGTAGATCTTGCTTCAGTCGGGGATTAACTCTATCATCTTCTGATTCATGACATCAATATATTTGATTTTTGTTGCTAGTATTGCACGACTTGTCATATACTGGCCAGAGTTTGCATTCTTTTCAAGCATTGAGAATGCTTCTTGCTGGTTTCATTATTATCATACTTTACTACCATCGCTTCTGGTATCATTTTGTTTCTTTTATTGTTTGTCTACTCTTCTTCGTCACCAACTTGAAGTAAGAATTCTTCTAAATATCTATTTGCCCTTGCTCTCATATTTATGGTCAACCGCAACACTTTCGTTACTCTCTAGAGATAGGACTTCACAAGACTCGCTTACTGTTTCTTGTCTTGTAGTTTTTGGCACCACTAACACGATCCATCTTTTTTCATATTCTCATTCTTTTCTCTTTTGAAACTTTCTTCTCGCTTGGTTAAAGAAGAATCTTTTTTTTTCTTTAATCTGAAAAATAATTTGTATTTTTTATCGATGCACCTAATCAACCTCCTATAATATTCACTTTTTCTCTTGGGTTCTTATTAAAATAATTAAAATGAATACATTTTAATTGTTTAAAAAATATATGATATATTCTAAAAAATTAAGATTTATTGTAAATCAAAGAGATTATATATGTATATCTTACTCAATGATTCAATGAATTTGTCTACCCTACATCTGTTAACATTTTTGTTTCATTAAACATGCTAGCTGTTATTTTGAACATTTGTATCGACTATATTGAAATTGACATTATACCTATGAAATAATTTAAAAGATATTATAAAATTATTCATAGGCATTATATATCCAAATAAAAATATTGCAACAACAAATCACTAATATTGTATAAAATATTTAGTTTCACATTAACAAACCTAAAAATTACGTCTTAGTTTCACTAATATTGTATATTCTTTCAAATCATTGAATGTATTGAACTTATATTGCAATATTTCTTTTAAAATTGATTTTTCATACTCCTTTAACATGATATATTTATTTAGATTACTGAATCTCATGTGAATATTTATTGAAATATTTCGTTACTTTATTAAACATAGCAACTAAAATTTGAATTTTCTATAGAAAACATTAATCATAATTAATAAAATCTGATTCTTTCACAAAATTAATAATTAAATAAAACATTTACCTTAGAATCAAGAAACATTATCTTTCTTATCTTTCTAATGTTGGTTAATGATCGATAAGTTTTACAGGTTAATACTAATAATCAGAGACTCCAATTTTTTACCTTACTTCAATAGTGTCGATTGAATTATCTTATTTAACTTATGGAATAAAAAATTAAAATAATTTACCTTGTTGCATCAATAAAAATAAATAAAATAAAGTATGACGAAGTAAGAAAAATATTTTATTGATTATGTAACGATAGCTAGAGAAAAATATTTAATCTTATTCTGTAAATATTTTGTATATGTAAGGATAGTTACAACAGTTCACTCATAAATTGAATACATTGGAACCTAGAGAAAAAAGACTTTCACATGTTATACAAGTATTGATTTTTTCATTCCGGTTAATATAGTGAAATATAGAGAAAGTTCAAATCAACTTTATTATTTTAAATCAAATTAAGTTAATGTCACATTAACAAATTAAATATTGTAACCAGCTGGATAAAAAAAAAACTTGGATAAAAGATCTTGATTATTATTATTATTATTATTATTATTATTATTATTATTATTATATTTATTGAATACGGTGTTTCATCAAATAATGAATATATAAATTGATAAATTTATAATTATAATATGAAATCCTAACGTTAGTTAGGGGTTCAATAAATTTAAATGCATAATTTAATATTTATTAAATTATATTTTTAATTATAATAGAATTAAAAGTTTAATAATTAAAATATGATTAAATTATCTTTATTATAAATAAAATATCAATAAAATTAAAAGTTATCTCATTGCAATAAGACTAAATTATTCTTAATAATATTTTTTATCAATTAAAGTAGATATGGGCGGACATTTTAGAGACTTAATAGAAATCTAATGTTTTCCATTCGTATTTTTATATATATTATAGATATAAAAATTTCTAATCATAATAGAATTAAAATTACTAATTAAAATAGAATTAAATTATCTTTATTACAAATAAAATATCAACAAAATTAAAAGATATCTCATAGTAATAAGATTAAATTATTCTTAATAATATTTTTTATGAATTAGAGTACACAGAGATATTTAGAGATTCAATGTTTCCCATTTGTACTTTTATATATAATTATAGATTATAGATTAATTAATTAATTAATTAATTAATTAATTAATTATAGATAGATAATTAAAATCGTATTAAAGAATAAATTTCTAATTAAAATAGGATTATATTAAAATTATAATAATAATAATTAAAATAAAAAAATAAATACAATATGGTTCTAATTCAACTATTAAAATTAAATCGTCCTTAATAATATTTTTTATTAATTAAAATATCTAAGTACTTTTGGAAGACCAAAGGTTCTTCATTGCTAATAGATTATTTTTTAACCGCACGGATCAATGTCTAGATCTAATACATTGCCATAAAACAAAATTTTATGTTGGGTGGCTGTACACGAAGATGAAGGAGCCCACAAGGAAATTGGTCGTGAGGGTACATATGCTTTAATTCTGTAGAAGGCACATAATAAAAACAAAAGGAAAAATGGGTCCGACCGAATCATTATTATACAACCAACTTCGTCTCTCCTCTCTACTCCATCTAATCCAGAAGAACTTACTGGCACAATTCTTCTTCCCCCAAAAGAAAAGAAAATCCGACTTTTTTTTGTAGCTTTTGAGCGCCCTTTCACGAGCTCTCTCTTCTCTTCTGAAAAAGCTAGGGTTTCTCCGCACCAAATCCGAGTATCAATCTTCTCTTCCTTCTTTCTCTATTAATCTCTTCAACCTTGTCTCATCAGCTGCTCGATGTATTCATTCTTTCGTCGGAGGATCTACTCGGTGTTTCAGAGCCTGTTAGTTTCTAATTTTTCTCTTTGAATCAGTTGAATTTCTTTTCCTTGAAAGAGACAAAGACATTAGTTTAGTTTTAAAGAGACCACTTTTTGGAAACTTCCATGTGAAGCAATTTGCTTTGAACGTGATCCATTTCTGCTTTTAACACCTCAACGAACTATAATTTCATAACATTCTGACTCTGTTTTTGTCTCTTTTTTTATCTCTGCTTCCATAGTGCAAGTGGGAGCAGCTTCGTTTCCTTGATCTCCTTTCTGGGTGTTACATTCCCGTGAAAAACGGTGAATCTCGGGTCCTCTTTTATTTGGAAATCGTACCCAATCTATTCGGGTTTCCGGGTTTTTTCTGTGGGGAGATCAAGCTCTATCAGAATGGATTGCATTGTTGCTCTTGCTTCATATCCTCTAAATTTTAGGGACTTCCCCGTTGTTGATATTGAAGGATTTTTATAGTAATCTTTATGTCTGAAGATCAGGGCATTTATGCCACTTCCTGAGATTATTTATTTAGTTGGTGATGGAGGATATTGGGTTGGTTAAGCAAAGATGGAAATGGCTGCAAAAACAGAAACATGCCTGTTCGTCTGTGAAAAATGCGGCATTGTGTTTGAGGGACAATATTGGTGTATTCATAGAGCGCCACTGGCCGATATTGTGCTGTGGGTTTGTCAGATTTGGCCTCTTAGTGAGTTTCTTGTTGATTTCTTGGAAAAATTGTTTTTTAAGGGGCTTACAGTCAGTTTTCAAGCTGGGTTCAGCAGCTCTGCTTCTTATAATGTGGAGTTGCTTTCTTTGTCTCACTTCAATGTCTTGTTTGCTTTATGTCCTACTTAGTATGGTAAGTCTTCTTCTAGTTAGAAAGTTGTTTACTTATTTCATTGTCGTCTTCTTTTTTTTTTAATTTGATTTTTTTTTTGAGACTGCATTTCATTTGGTCAAGTTTGTGGACAATCAATAGCTGTATGTGAGTTCAGTTACGTTCTGGCAGTCTATACCTGTGCATAATTTATTCAGATTAGTCTGATAATTGTTAGCTTCTGGTAAAATGTTTATATTTGGAGTCCAGGTTCGATTGGATGGTTCGTTGATTTGAGTTCATCGTATCTTCTTTACCGGGAAAAAAAAAAGAAAGAAAAAAAAAAGGATATGTTTATGTTCGCCTCTCAAAAGGTGGAGGAAAAAAAAAGAAATCAAGAACTGATTCTACATTATAAGCTACAGGATTGTTAGATGGACATTGTTGTAGCTATGACTTTTGCTTTTGTTTTTCGTATTTCCAAATTTAATTGTAATTTGTGTCTCTAATAAAAAAGATGAAGGAAAAAAGGATCTCTTAAGGAGCTTAATATTGTATAATAGCGTGTTATGTCATGTTGTATATTCTATATATAACTTTTCTGCTGTTTGCAGTATATGTTGCTTTATTGGTTTTTTCTTTCATGCGTTTTCACTTTGATTCTTAGCTTTTATTAGTCCATTGTTGATTGTGGTTTGAAACTTTTTATTAGGTGATGGGTTTTCTTAGTCCATTGTTGATTGTGGATTGAAACTTGTTATTAGTTGATGGGTTTTCTTTAAGTCCTCTTGCATGTAGTTGCATTTGCATTATAGAGTTTCATCAACCTAACTAAACTGGTTACTTTTGAGTGTAGCTGACAGTCAGTTTAATATTTCAGGGAGCTGCAGGAGCTGCTGTTCAGTATTTGGGTTATACGCCTGGACTTTTTATCGTAGGGCTCTTCGCTATTTTAATTTTATGGATGTATGCTAACTTCTGGATAACTGGAACATTGTTAATAGTTGGAGGTATGTCTTGGTTTCATTTTACATGCAGTTCAAGTTCTGATACCAATAACACATGATGTTTAATTTTGCCTCTCTTCTCTCCTTTACTTGTCTATGATGCTCAAAGTTGTCTGATTCACTTGCACTAGATAAGATAATACCTGCCATTTGCTTCTTTATGTGCATCTAAGATTCAATAACTAATGCTAGAAAATATCTTCCTAACAAAACTGTTACAATTTTTTTGTAGTTGGCTGTACCATTTGTTTTGTAGTTGGCTGGAACTTGACAAAGCAATCTGAATTACATTTTCGTAATCTTCTCTCTCTATTATTTTTTTTTCCGATGTTTTATGAGAATTTATTGGTGGATTCATTGTCAATATTCCTCACCATTCACTGGCTTGAAAATTTTCTTAGGCAACCGTAAGGCATTAAATTACTTTGTTAAACTTGAATAACTCCAAAGTCTGAACATACTAAAACAGAAATGATATTGAAAAGAAAATGATTAATGCTGTTTTAGATTATTTTTCTTTATCCTATCAATGCAATTTCTCTTGATGGATTTTTTTGTACAGACTAAACTTAATTACTCTGTATAATATCTGTTAGTGCTGCTGGCATTTGGCGCCCATTCCTATGATTTGTCATTTGTAATGAAAATTATTAGGTAGTTTCTTTGACTTGTATGCGTAGTCTGCAATTTTGCAGGTGGGTTACTCTTTTTTGGGTATTGTCAAATTGCAATGTGCCATACACAAGGACATCCCTTTTGCATTTGCTAAAAGGAGTGCTAAACAACAAATTGAACTATTTAGTGTTCACTATAGACGTTTGGCAGTTTCAGCCATCAATTTTATCATGCTTTGAAGCCAATCTGGCTAAATCATATTATGTGTTTGGGCTAATATTGAGGTCATTGGACTATATTTGTTAGCTTAATTTTGACATAGTCATAAAAGCTTCGAAAAATAAAATAAAATAAAATAAACAGCAGTTTCAAATTGCTTTTCCAACGTTACTTTTCAAAAAAGCGTGTCCAACCCCAGTGCCAAACAGACTAGTAATATGTAGCAGAACGGACAATGTCTGAGGAATAGCATTGTTCTGGGATTTTGCAATTTTAAGTTAGTTCTCACAGGAGGTCTGATGAGAACAAATGAACCAAGTGTACTGCTTAAAATACAAGGAGTGTTCAACTCTAGAAGGTTCCATTTACAATTGACTTGAGTCAATACAGGGCTTGACTGGGAGTTGCGGTAGAAAAGGAAGGACATAAGGTCCAAAGTCCAAACAACAATTGTAAATGCCTTAAACAATATTAGAGAGATTTCTGGTTGTAATATTAGTTAATTATCATATGGTTTCTGTAAATAGCGGCCATATACCCATTCCCTGCAGGATTCCTGAACCTTTCTGTTGCTAATATCCATGTACATCTGTGCATGGACATGCCTTCATTTCTTCATTAGCTTGCTAAAATGGTTCTTCTATATGATGAAAGAGTTTGCATCATCTCTAGTATACTGTACATGGCTTTAACTCATTTCGCTTTATTCCTAAGCATGCATTTTTTTAAGTTTTATGGTGAGTTAAAGCTCGTAATGTATGTAGGTAAAATTGTTTACTATCTTGTCTCAAAAAAAAAAAACGCATGCTTCTCTTCTTTTATATTTCTATAGATTTTAGGAAGTTTAATTCTTTGTATTATGAAAATGCAGGTTACTTGTTCTCCCTAAATTATGCACGTTTGGTGGTCTTAATGGCAACTATATATGCTATTTATTGCGTGAAAGTTCGAGTAGGATGGCACGGTGTTTTTTTATCAGTAAATCTTACATTTTTATCAGATGATGTATTGAACTTTTTGCTCCAATGGTACGATAATATCAATGAAAATACACACTTTGAAGAGCAGAAAGAATCTGAAACAGTTTTGGAAGATGAGTTCTCTCCGGAGTGTGAATATTCAGTCCCTACTGATGAATCTGAAAAGGTGCAGCCTTGCAAATCATCAAGCAAACCAGCTGCTACTTCGTCTGTTGATAAAACCCAAAATGAATCTTCTAGTAGAAAGGTAGTTAGAGAAGAAGCAAGCTCAGTTGATGAGATGAAGAGGATATTAAATACTGCAGATCATTATGAAGCACTAGGATTTCCACGTCATAAACGAATTGATGCCAGTATTTTGAGAAAGGAATACCGGAAGAAGGTATGTTCAAGATCAATTTAAAGAGATTTGAGTGCTGTTATTAATTTCAACCTTTTATGGTTTTCTCTGAGACTCTGAAAGTGTTGGGAGAACTGCTTTGTTTGTGTATCTAATGTGAAACTTAGGTTTTATTTCTTATTTTATACGACAAAATATAGCTTGTTTTTGGGTTCTTTAAGGGCAGTTTTCTTTATTCCTTCTTCATTTCCGAAATCATGTTTTAATTCTTTCCCCTATATGGAGAGGCGTTGATTTGGCATTTAGTAGGTGGACCTCTAACCAGTTGGAATACTTTCTAATACTTCCTCGAGAGTAGTTGGCATGCACAAATCAGTATTTCCATTTTACCTCTTTCCTTGATAATTTTATCATTTCCAGGCCATGCTTGTACATCCTGATAAAAACATGGGAAGTCCTTTGGCAAGTGAATCATTTAAGAAACTTCAATGCGCTTATGAGGTAAACATCTACTGTCAATAGGAATCTCTCTCTCTCTAGCACATACCCACATGTGCAGCTACTAATTCTTGAATGTGAAAAAAAAAAAAGTTGCACACATTTGCACATAAAAAGCCTGGGTTATGTTATGTTCAGCTAAATCATTAAAAATACCCCAAACTTTGTGGATAATTTTAATTGTACCTTAAATTCGTCTTTCTTCTCCTAATACCTTGAACTTTTATTTTAGTTACAATACCATTTTAATTTCAAATTGTATTCAATTTAATAAAGTAAAGTATTATTTTTGTGGAACCCTATTCAACCTTTTCCCTCAAA
Source organism: Jatropha podagrica (assembly GCA_947857235.1). Taxonomy (NCBI): domain Eukaryota; kingdom Viridiplantae; phylum Streptophyta; class Magnoliopsida; order Malpighiales; family Euphorbiaceae; genus Jatropha; species Jatropha podagrica. Next base: position 15,639 of record CANUEP010001484.1, read on the forward strand.
TTACACTAATAAATAAATATTTATGTTCATTTGTATAAATGTTGAAATAAAAAACAATTTATTCATCTTAAAAATGAAATACCTTTATTCATTTATATAATATTAACCGTTAATAATTCTCTAAAAATAAAATGATATCATAATGAATAAAACCTACTTTTATAAGAGATTTAACATGAGCATAAATAAAATTTTATAATTAAATAATGGCAAAAAAAATTTTAAACTTACATTTTATGCTTATAACTAACTAAAATTTATTATTTTACTTGCCTTTTTATAAATTTAAATTTCTAATCAATATAATTGTTTGGGGTATTGTTAAGTAGTGAATTTTAGTTTACTTGATTATAAGAGAGAGTATAGGTTCAAAGAAAATAATATTTTATTCATTAAATTGGATACAATTTGAAATTAGGATGCTATTGTAATTAAAATTAAAGTTCAGGGTACTAAGAGAAGAAAGTTGGATCTAAGGTGCAATTAAAACTAACCGTAAAATTTGGAGTAATTTTAATGATTTAGCCTATTATGTTCTGTCTTTCTTATGACAATATAATTCATAGGTTCTGTCTGATTCGACAAAGAAGAGGGACTATGATGAGCAGTTGAGGAAGGAAGAATCCAAAACTAGGAGCGTATGTCAAAAGTCACATGGTACTCCTAATCAGGTAATTTATATGGTACCATTTGGGTTTTGGCATAAAATGTGAAATAAAGATTGTCCAGAGTCTGAGGGGCAGAGGATATCTTTACTTTTTATTTAACTGAGCTTCTTGATGAGTTTTTTATGAGGCAGATACATGCAGAAATGTGATTTTTCCTTTGTGCCAGTTCATATTCTTCTTAGTTAATTGGGCTAGCGATTTCAAAGATGTCAAATAGAATAGATTGTGACCATATTCCTGTAATTAATAGGACAATCGAGATTATTGCTCTGAGGAGTCGAGACGTATACAGTGCACAAAGTGCGGCAATTCACACATATGGGTGTGCACCAACAGGAGTAAAGCCAAGGCCAGATGGTGTCAGGTAAGTCCATTAATTCTGCTTGTTGAATTCTCTCTCTCTCGTTGTCTCTCGCACTCATCAATTCTACTTATGATTTTCTTAATTCAAAGTCTAGTTTTACCTTTAGGACTGCTGCCAATATCATCAAGCCAAAGATGGAGATGGATGGGTTGAATACAAAGGCTCGTTGGTCTTTGATAAGCCTCAAAAAGTACGTTCCTACTGGAAAATCATTTTGTCTGCAATTTTTATGAATCTAAATATGCATGTTATAATTGTAAGAGGCTGTATGCGAGAGAGTATCAACTCTCATTTGACGAGAAGAGAGTTAAATTAATTAAGGCTAATAGATTAAATCAGAGCATACCTATAAAAGATAATATAAATTCATTGAATCTCTTATATAGTATGGCGTTATAACTGTTCTGAAATACTTCCTTTACCTCTAGCCTCTCAATTTGTTTGAGTACAGACACAGTGTCACTATATGTGGTTGCTTCTAACATTGCTGAAACTTGGTGAGAGGAGCTCTTCACAATTGTTGGTTGAAAACTTCTCTTGCTTTTTTTTTTTTTTTTTTTCAGCTAGAGTTATTCTTTTCCTTGGACAATTCTAAATTTGCAATCATGTTTGTTGTCTTATGAAAATTGGCTTTTTCCAAAGTCTTATAATAGTTTTTGAATGCTGAAATATCTTTTTCTTTCTGTCGTATTATGGAACAATTTGGATGAATACGCATGCACACATATCCAGAGACTGACTTTTTTCTTTGATTTGCTATGTGGGAAGGTGATTTTCCCTGTTCCTTTGTAGGATCAGGATGGCACTTTAGGTTTTCTAGAAGTAGTGTCTTCAAGTGCTTCAAAGGTGTTTCTATTATTATTGTTTTTATTTTGTTAGGATAGGCATGGTGGTTAGCTTATCCTCCATGTCTCTTGATAAGTTTTCTTCTTTAGAAAGATACTATTCTTAATTAATTAAAGCTTTTCAGTATTAGCCATTTTTTACATGAGTAATTTTGATGGAACCTGGAAGGTTGCTTTGCTTCTTTTATTCAAAAAGTGGGCCTATAAATCCAGCAAATTTGCCACCTTTCAGGAGCAGCTGAACATACAGGCGAGAAGTCTGTTTTTAAGCTGAAATATCTTAAAGCTTTATGCATTGGTCTTTTTTAGTTTCTTCTTATGAAGGGTTCAAATGTAAAAATATTTCACAGGTATCTTATTGTTTCATCTTTCCACAGTGAGTAAATGCTTGATTTATTAAATTAATGATTGTGGGGTTATCTTGTCAACTTTGTTTCAGTTTGTGGCAATTTGACCTGTGTGAGTTTGTTCATCATGGTTAGAGTTTAGTTTCTTTTTCCAGGTGGAAATACCGCGTGCTTTTGTTTGTGCTGAAAGCAAAATCTTTGATGTGTCAGAATGGGCTATTTGTCAGGTCAGTGATCTTTTTGTACGGTTGTTGATTCTCAAGATGCGTGTTACTTTCTGTTATGTTTATGCACCCAGGAGCTAGTCATGTACCTGTTAACTAACAAAATCTGATTCAAAAGCTAAAGCTTTTGTTTTACCAAGATTCTTTCCTCGACCTATTGTTGCTGAAAATTGTGAGCTTGTTAAAAGGGAGCTCCAACCTTAGGCTTGTTAGAGAGAGTCTAAATCTCAATTTAATTGAAATGATTTTGCTTGTTTTATTTCATGCTCAAAGCCTCCAATTTATAGAGGAATACAAGTACTAATTAAAGTAATTCTTCTAGAATGAGATATACTACCATAAATAAATAGGAAGACTATAAATAGGAAGATTGATAATAGCAGATCTACCAAAAAGAAAAATAGGAAACTACTAAGAAGATTACTAAATAGAAAGACAACTAAATAGTAGATCTCCTACCAAAAATAAAATAGGAAACTACTAAATAGAACTTCTTAATTTAGGAAACTGCAAATATCATAATTGCATCTCTAATGCTTTCCAAGAACAACTTCTAAGTATGTGTGAAGTTGAACTGAACTATTGGACCTACATAATCTGCAACCAGACATCACACCCTTGATAGAATTGATCTTTTCTGGTCTTAATATTTGGCTAAACTACCAAAGTCCGTCCAAACCATTGCCCGCATTTGTAATTTGGTTCAAATCTTTTAGTTTTGTCAATTTTACCTTAATTTGACGAATAAGTAGCAGTAATCCTGTCCGGCTTTGTACTGGAATTAACAAAACTAGTAGTTTTGTTCTCTTTCCCTCCCTCCCTCCCTCTTCTCATTCCCTCCAATTCTCTGGCACTGCAAAGCTCACCAACCTCTCTTGAACCTAGTACTGACCAGTATTTTGGCTCTTCCACTCATTTTCCTTCCATTGATATCCTCACTGCATTGGTGGTGTTAAGTGACACGATATTATATTCCTAAAGACATTAATAACTTCGTTATGTAAAATTACATTCCTATTGCCTATGGCTCTTTGCAGGGAATGGCTTGTAGGCCTAATACCCATAGGCCTAGCTTCCATGTGAACATGGTTGGTTTGGAGAAGACGCAACGATCCAATTCAAGCAGATTCCCTTGGAATTTGGACGCTGAGATGATGGATGAAGATGAAGAATTTGATCTATGGCTTCAGCAGGCCTTGGCTTCTGGGCTTTTTTGTGAGACCACCTCACGGAGAAAGAGCTGGAGTCCATTCAAATTGCATCCAAAGAAAGGGAAGAAGCAATGGCGGAGATCATCAACTTGAATGACAGAATGAAATTCAGTCCATTTCCAGTAAAACAGAAGTGGGTTTTAGGCTATTGGTCGGGATCAAGTTCACTTTTCTCAACTGAATGTGATCAGATGACCCAACCAAGACGGGTTGTTAAAAGTTGAGGTGGGTGTGAGAGCAGAACGATGTTTAACCAACCTTTCATGGGCTCTTTTGGGCATATAACACGGTCTGTTCAGCTATAAAACCATCACTTAGCACATTCCAACCAGAAAGGAAAAGAAAATCATCTCCAACGAGATGCATTTTTGGGTGCACTGATTATCAGTCAACCTTATGTACATATTCTTTCCAATAAAATCGTCACTAGTTTTTGAATTTGATGAATGTTACTAATTCTGTTTGTAGGGATTAGGGCGGCTGGTTTATTGAACCGAAAGATCTGATTTGGTGAAATGCTGGGAATGAATCGGCAGTTCAGATAAACTAGTATGAACCATAATTCACTTTTGATGTCCGATCCTTTATTATTATTTTTCTAAAAGATACCATTTGAAATAATTGGAGGTAAAATAAAAGAGTAAGATTTGTTTTGTCAAAAGAGAAACACTCTTAACACCCAGAAAACCGAACATCCAAAAATACTGCCACCGACGCCAGACGCAGGCTGCAATACGCGATTTGAATCCAACGCGTAGTGAAGTTCTTAAATCTAATGTTGGAAGCCATCCACTGTGTTTGGTGACATGCTTGAGCTTAATATATAAAAAGTAACCCATCCAATGGTTACTTTTTATTGGCATTGGAATCACATCACATTCCCAACCTTTCTTTGTGTTCAGCCGCATTCATTATAGATTCGTCTTCTTAAGCGGAACCTGTAACTTAGATGACATCTCTTCCATCAACCAAGCGCGAAAACACCCAAGCGTAGCCTTCTACTTCAATCATTTGAATTTATTTGAAAAAGGGCAAACATATGGCCCCACTTGTTCATCTTGGAAGAATCAAATTGAATTCTACTCCGTTAAAAAAGGTGAGGCTTTGATATATTGTCCTCTGCAGAAGAAGTAATTTAATTGGGTTCAACGAGAAGTTGGCTTGAAGATTTATTATCGACATGAAGTATACCACCACCTCCACCGGCACCGGAAACACAGTAAAAAATATTTTTAACAAAGCAAAATCATTGAATTAAAACTAAATCCCAGTATTGTTTTTGATTCTCATCCAAGAATCAAAAGAATTAATCCAAAAACAATTATATATTCAATAGCAGAATTTTGTTTTTCCTCTATTTTTGCAAATTTTTTAAGGAAAAGAGGCTTGAATGATTCAGTAGAAAGTGAAAATGTGAAAGAAAGATAGGTGGGTATTTACAACATTTGACTAAACATTAACGGCAAAAAATAACTTTTGGAGGAAAGGATCTAGTAGTTTAATTGTTTTAACGATATAAATTTTGAAAAACATTTCTATAAAACGGGAAAAAGTAATTGTATTTCAATATATAGAGGTACTCTACTTGAGTTGCCATAGCTGTCGCTTGGTACTCTACTTCTTTTGTTGACAAAGAGACAGTTGGTTGCCTCCTGCTACACCAAGAAATTACTCCAGACCCAAGCATAAACACATATCTAGTAGTAGAATGTCGGGTGTCATGGTCGGTCACCTACATAGTCAGCATCACAAAAGCCAACTAACTTGCAATCACCACCTTTCTTATACATAATGCCATACCCAGGTATACTCTTGATATACATATCAAGATCCTTCAAATTGCTTCTAAGTGAGGCTTTTTAGGGTTTTGCATGTACCGACTCATACCACCAACTGCATAAAAAATGTCGGGTCTTATTAGAGTTAAGTAGATTAAACTACCCACCAATTTTGGCACATCGTTGCATCTTCTAAGTCTTTTTCTTCATAAGCACTCCCCTTGGAGTTTGGCTCCATCGGCGTTTGGCTCCATCGGCATCAATATCGGTTTGCAGTTGAGCATTCCAAACTTCTTCAACACATTTTTGGAATGCTTCTACTGATGGAGCAAGATTCCATCTTTACTACAATCAACTTCCAAACCAAGAAAGTGATAGAGTTGTCCAAGCTCTTTCATTAGGAACCGAATGGACAAATTCTCCTTTGTTTGATGAATTTCTTCCTCATAATCTCCTGTAAGAATAAGATCATCCACATACACTAGTACAACAGATAGTTTGCTTCCAACAAGTTTAACAAACAAACTAGAATTTGTCAATGCCATCGAATAACCGTTATGAGTAAGAAATTTAGCAAGTTTACCATACCAGGCTCTTGGTGTTTGCTTTAATCCATAAATCGCCTTCCAAAGCTTATACACATGCTCCGAATATTCATGACTTTGAAAGCCTATTAGTTGACATATGTAGATCTCTTAATCCAATTCTACATGCAAAAATGCATTCTTCACATCCATTTGCCAAGGTTCCAATCCTTGCTAGTTGTAAGTGCAAATATCACTTGAATAGTTGTAAGCTTTGCAATTGGGCTAAACATTTCATCATAGTTCAATCTGTATTGTTGAGAAAACCCCTAATCTATAAGCGAGCTTTATGTCTCTCGATTGAGCCGTCTGCACAACACTTTATCTTATAAACCCATTTGCAAGAAATAGGTTTGACATCTCTTGACTTTGGCATGAGCTCCCAAATTTGATTTCGTTCTAACACTGCAACTTCTTCCTACTTTGTATTCTGAGATGCTTCCTCATATGTCTTTGGCTTTTTCTCTTCAGCTTCTTCTGTAATGGCAGTATTGGCATACTTGGGATTTGGCTTTCTGGTCCTTTTTAACCTTTTGGATGGAGTTGGTGTTTGCACTCTACAAGACTCATTTTCTGCCCTTAGTCATTGATACACACCGGTTTGCCAAGAATTTTGAGCCACATCTTGAGTCACGTCTTCCTCGATATTTTCTTCATCTATTACACATTCAACTTCATCTATACTCAGGTGGATTTGAGATGGTTCCAATGTCTTCTTAAAAACATCTGAGTCTACTAGTACTTCTTTATCTGAGGACCATTATAAAGAGGCTTCATAAAACACCACATTTTGGGATGTGTAGCACTTCCCACTTGCTAGATCACAACATCACTATCCTTTCCTTTAATTGTCATATCCTAGAAAGATATGCCTAACAACCTTCTTGTCTATCTTGCTACGTAAATGATCAGGTATAAATACATTGCATACATACCAAAGGCTCTCAAATAACTTATAGTAGGCTTTGCACTCCATAACTTCTCAAAGGGTAAAAGGAAATTTAACCTTTGTTGAGGAAGTCTATTGATAACAAATGCAGCTATCCTCATTGCTTTTGCCCAAAATTGTCTAAGAACATTTTTAGCATGAAGCATACTTTGACATACTTTGGCTAGGTGCCTGTTCTTTCTTTCTGTCACGCCGTTTTGCTGTGGTGGGCTCGAACATGTGAATTGATGGAAAATCCTACACTTTTGAAGGAAATTTGAGAATTCATCTGAGGTGTATCTCCATTTTTGCTTCCTTCTTAAACTGTTTAAACCTTGAAATAGTCTCGGATTCATAAAGTGAATCCACAAATACCTTGAGAAGTCGTCAATGAAGGTCACCATGTACTTCATGCCACCAATAGAAGCTTGCCTAACTGGCCCAAACACATAAGAGTGAATTAATTCTAATGGTTTCTTTGCTTTAAATTTAGACTCCTCAAATGGCAATTGGTGCATTTTTCCATACTGATAGCCTGCACACACTGTGTCCATTCTCACTTTAATTTAAGGAAGTCCCTTCAACATTGAATTTTTAATCATCACGTCCAGCTTGGAATAGCTAACATGACTTAGCCGCATATACCACAAATCAACAATCTCATTCCTTCTTGTCTTGTCTATATATACAATCTCTATTGACAACATATAGACTGACTCTAACATTTGTCCCTTCATTACTGGCTCTTCTATGATCTCATTGTCACAATACACCTTCACATCATTGTGAACTAAAAGGACAAAAAGCCTAGAAGATGTTAATTGTATAACTAAGAGAAGATTCTTCTTCATAGTTGGGACATGATAGACATTTTGAAGTGGCATCTCATCATCATTGGATAGGAAAGAGACAATTGTACTACCAATGTGAGCTATTGATAACTTTGAGTTGTTTGCTGTCACCACCACATGACATGTGATTAGAGCAACCCGAGTCGACAATCTAATCTTTTTCATAATCAATTTGATTGGATGTTATAACTGTAAAAGTCATTTCCTCTTCTTCTACAATATAGAATGCGTCATGATCCCACTGCTCCTCAAACTTGGAAGTAGCAACATTACTATCCATAACCCTTTTCTTCAACTTAAAATCTCTCACCATATGTCCCTTCTTCTTGCAATTAAAGCACTTCCCTTTAAACTTTTTGCCACGATTTTAAATTTTAAAGCCTCCCCCTCCACGAGTGCTTCCTTTGCTTTGATGATGTCCCATCTCATCCTCATTCTTTTTAAATCCATCGACACCATGTTGTTTGGAATTCCATCTACCTTTATTGGCATAAAGTGCTTCCTTTTGACCCTTTGGTGAAGCTTCTCCCATTTCTTAGCTAAGGCTTCTTGACCAACTAACAAATTCTCGAATTTTATAAGAGATGTTTGAGTTTGTCATCCTTGTACAGCAGCAATATAGCCTCTATATTCAGGCCTTAGACCATGCATAATAAACTACTTCATTCTTGTCTCTCCAATTGGGGTTTGTGGATCTAACTCTTAAATTTCTCAGCATAACATCTTCACTTTATGAAAATACTCCGCAACAATCATGTCGTGTTGCGCTATCAAGAGTAATTCACCCTTTAAGAGTTGAAGCCTTGTGTATCATCTTTCTTTGAAAATAGCTTGTCAAATGTATCCCAAGCTTCCTTCGGGTTGTGGCATCTTAGATATGCTCTAACATATCCTCTTCAATTGTCATCTTCAAGGCAAACATTGTCGTGCCTGCTTTGACCTTCCACTTTTGTAGGGTGCCACTTGTGTCTTCGCCTTCTAGTTGTCACTTTTCTACCATTAACAACCTCACACAAGTTTTGTCCTTGCATGTATGACATTATGCAGGTTGCCCAGGTGTTGTACTTATTATTATTGAGCTTTTTCACTCTGTCGATAAAAAGAAAATTCAAACAAAACTGCATAAGACTTTAACCAAGCTCTGATACTAGAATTGTTGAAACAAATGTAGCAAAGAGATAAAAGACACTCATTAAAGAAAAGAAAAATATGATTCTCAATATCTCACTTAACTAGTAGAGGAAACACTCATAATTGAATGCTTTATTTGAATAAGGGATAAGGGATTGCCTATTTATAGCCTATAGATGCAACAAACTCAAGCATACTCCACTTCCTAAGCATTAGCTCCACTAACCATCATATCATATCAACTAAGATCATTGTTAAGAAATACAGAACAAACAAAGACTTAGTTAAAACAAACTAATATCTTAACTAAATGCATAATACTTGGTCAAATGAAATCAATAAGTTGGTGTTGACTTCTTTAATATTGAATTCGAGTAATAGTTTTTCTTATGTTTTTTTCAGTGTTTTGAGGGTCTATGTGACACGTTGGTGGCACATTTAACAGCTGGTTGATTGCATGTCATTCTTGTGTTTTCCTTCTCACAACGTTTTTTTTTTCTTCTTTCTTTTTTTCTTTCTATTTCGTTTTTCTCTTCTTTCTTGTATTTGTTTCCTTCTCTAGTCAATGCTTGGTTAGGTAAATTTAAAGAGATTGATTTTTGTTCATTTTCTTTCTTCTTTTAGTTTTTTTTTCTGTTTCGTTTGTATTTTCTTTCTTCTTTCTGTTTACTCTTCTTTTTTTTTATGATTTCAAAGAAGAGCGGTGTTTTTTTTTCTTTCTTTGTATTCTGTCCTTTATATCTTTTCCTTTTCATGTGATTTTTATTCATTTTTCTTGTGTTTTTTGTGATTTCAAAGAAGAGCAAGGAAGTGGAAGTGAGATTTGATAGGAGAGAAGCTATTGCAAGGGTTTTTTGAGTTTTTTTTTTCCAAAATGTGTTATGTAAAAAACTATTTTCGAAAGCGGTGTTCTATGAAAAATATTTATCAGAATAATATTATGTTGACATTTCAAAGGCTTTTGTTTCAATCATAGTTTAATAAGTGCATTGCCACACTATGACTGCAACAAAAATGATACATTTTAATTTGTTTTAACATTATCCAATAGCTATACAGACCAATATTCTCTCTCCTCTCTCCTTATTGAATGTTACACTATAAGTAGAACAATGTCACAATGTCAAAAGCAATATATTCTTTAGCGAGATTTCCCTACAAATATTCAATTGTTGCACCGTAAGTGTAATAATTTATAGGTGAGATTCTCACGTCTCTTATCATTTACAAAAGAAGTATAGAAAAATTTTCAATTACTAGTTTCAAGAATGGGACACCTCTTACACCTAACACGAGAATATTTTCCTTCCCCATAAACATCTCTTTCATAGCATCAAATCATTCACATTGAGAAATGCATGACTGTGCTCAAATAAATTGATATAGAGAGATCAATTTGATTTGATTTATCAGTCTGCTTGTGAATCGAGAAATGGATATGTTTGAACAATATAAGTATGACGTGATCCATGACTTATGTTCAAATCATATATTGTGTAACAAAAGGAATCATGACATGTATCATTAGATTTTATATCGGACAAACGATTTCATATTTATTGGGTAATCATAATGTTTGGCTAGAGACCGCTTGTGATTTGTGGGCTGCATTGAGAGTATGACCCACTGCCAACTAAATATGGACCTATTAGGTCGCACATTAGATTATCACGAACGAGCATAGGGTATTAATGGGATTGAAATTTGATTCAAGGCCCAAGGGATTAAAAGAATTAGATTAGGCGAAATGGATTTTAAACTAGGTTTAAAAGCCCATTAGCAAAATCTGATGTGAAGGCCTTTTGATTAGGGTTTTATTTCATGTATATAAGCATTATATAAATGAAATGAGATAATTAATGATATACAGATAAAAAGTGCCTCCTCCCTAAAAACCCTAACCGCAACATTACTGAACTAGCAGCCATTCGCTCATTTGGTATGATCGTGTGTGGATACCAGTAGAGGACGTTCGCCAAAGGAGTAGCGTCTGTCCGCAGTGAAGCATGACTTCAAAATCCAGGTTTGTAATCGAACTCTATCATTCAAATTGTATTGAAACACATGGATCCATGGCGGGTGTTGCCATGTCACGATTTTAATTCCGCTGTGCTATATGTAAGACACCGGCAATTCCTAACATGAATTACAATACATGACTCTCTATCTGTGAAGCTCAGCAGACAGACATGAATAGACCTTATATACAATATTTTTTTAATATTACTCAAAATTAAAAGTTACTATTATAACTCTCATTGTTACTAAAGTGCACTTGAGGCACGCTTTATGTAGGGCATAGAGGCTTGAGCCTCTTGGTAGCAACAGCGGGTGAGGTTCATGAAGCGATGCCTTAAGCGTTGAAGCACGCACCTTTCTACATGTGTGAGGTGTAGAGAGATGCACGCCTCTTGCTATTTAACGGGTAGGTGGATTTTTTTAGGGTTTTATGAATTGGTTCTTGTTCTGAGCTGTAGGATCTGCTTTGTTAAGATCCAGCGGCTACTTTTTGATTTAGTATTAAAAAAAAGAAAAGAAGATGAATTGATCTGAAAAAACTCAAAAGAATAGGGAAAAAAATACTCTTCGCAGAAAACGCAGAGCCTTCAAGGCTAAAGCAAAGCACAACATTTTTAGAAGCATCAAATTTCTTCTTTTCAACTGTCGATCTGTATAGGCATGTATTCAGTCTAGTTTTTTTTTTTTAATTTTCTCTTGCTCCAGTCTTTCTGTCTTCACTCTTTAATCTCTTATCCACAGTTTCTGTTTCCTTTTACCTTATTTTTTCTTCTTCTCTTGATTTTGATAGAGCTATTTATATATCCTTATGCCACTCAACTTTTTATAAAATTTATCAATTATTGATTTTTGAAATTTATATTAGCAAATTTTTTTTAAAAAAAAATTTGCAAAATATTTGCTTAACTTTATGCTACAAGTTATTTTTGTTTTATTTTTTATTATTAAATCAAAAGTAATTAAAATATTTCAATTTATTTATGTAATGGAAATTAGTAATAAAAATTCTATTTGTATTGCATTTTTTAAATATATAAAAAATGCAAAAAAAAATGTAATATATATATATATATATATAGACAAAAAAAATGCAATACTGCAATAGAAAATTCTATTTGTATTACATTTTTAAATATATAAAAATATAAAAAAATGTAAAAAATATATGTAAAAATACAAAACAAAAAAATGCAATACAAATAGAGATAATATAATAATTAAACCAGAATTATTTAGTTTTAAATATAAACTTAAATGCATGAATTATTTATTTAGTTTTATAAAGTGTAATGTTCATTTATATTATATTATGAATAATGGATTCTTCTTTTAGTAGTAGTGTTTCTACATATGAAAATACTATAAAAGACCCGGGACGAAATTATGTGCATTTGGCTAATCCACCCAACACATGTAATGTCATATGCAATTTTTGTGAAAAAGAAACAGAAGGTGGCATTTATCGGGCCAAGCAACACTTGGTTGACGGTTTTCGTAATACTAAGATGTGTGTTAAATGTCCACTCCATGTGCAGGAAGAATTGAAAGAGTATATATGGAAGAAGGCCAATGCAAATGTTCATAGAATTAATAAATATTTAAAATCAATACCTCAATGAAACATTATCACAATTATAAAATATAATTTTTTTGATAAGTTTTTGAAATTTTTAAAGATAATTGATATTCAAAGATTGTTAGTATTGCTTTTTCTCCTTTAAATAAAAAAAGATTTTTTCAAGGATTGAGATATCCAAATATATTTGTTTGTTCTTGTTGGAGATTTTCTCTCACTCAACAGACTCACAACAAAAGACAAAAAAAAAAAAAAAACTATAAAACAAAGCCTCACAACACAATCACGTTTTACAAATTCACATACAGATTCATTAGTTTGAGCTGCTTATATAGCAGTAAAAATATACAACAAAAGATTAGTTAATAACTACTACATCAAAGTCTTTTCTACTTTTTCTAAACAAAACTCCTTAAATTAAGGAGACCTCAACTATGTCCCTTTTTAAGCAATTCTTCTCTACTGTATCTCCTCTTTGTCCTTTTTAAGCATTCCACTAATATTTTGATTGATTAAACTGCCTTCTTAACTCAAATATACAAAATGTGTGTTTCCTCTATATCTCTACTTTATCTTATAACTTCTCATCTCCTAGACAATAGCTGCTCATCGTCTCCTCAACCTATCTGCTTCTTACCACCTCTCTGAGCTGCAACTCTCATCCATCAAAATAGCAGGTTAGGGAGAGGTTTTTTATTTTCTTCACAAATATTTGAATATAATTCGAAGTAGCGCTATCTCCTCCTTTCTCTTTGATATGATTTGGTTTGAATGAAAGAACTTTAATAACTGTTAAGGTTAAGGTTAATGGGTTTGTAAATGTTTAATTCATAATTTTTGATAGTTTAGCTTGCTTTATGTTAAATTTTGTTATCCACTTTGTGTTTGATAAAATGCTTCAACAAAGTGAATGAGGTTAATGGAATTTCCTTGTTTGTTCTTTTTCTTTTCCTGTTATTTCTTTTACATTTATGGGTTGTTTGGCTAGAGAAAAAGGTGCTTGAAACCTTTTGAAAACCTTTTGTTTCTTTCTGGCAAATTATGGAAGCATGGTATAGTAAAATGAGTAATAGTAATATATTGAGAAACAAAGAGTACATTTGGTCCCAGAGTTTCAACGTTATTCATGTTTGCAAGTTACCTACTGTGATTATTGATAGGTCATATTCTTATAGTATTTTTAGCTTAGTTTTTATTAAGAATTTTAGTATTTTTAATTACTTTGATTAGTTTTTATTTAGATTTATTTATATTTTTAATTAAATTTTCTTGATTCTTGATAAGCTTGATTTGAAGGATTTTTAATAGAAAAATAGCTAAAAAATCGTAAAAAAAAAAAGGTTGGAGTTGAAATTTGAAGTTTAAAGCTCAACATGGCCAAGTTAGTGTAGGCCATGTACACGCCACGGCCGTGTCACCAAAAAAGCTGAAAATTCAACTGGGTCAAATTTATCTATTTAGCTCGTGTAGATTCGAAACATGGGCGTGACCAGTGCATATGACTGCATGAGAATAATAAAAGAGCACACCTTAGCATTGCTCCAACCCAATTTGATGAAAGAAGACTCTTAATTAGGAAGGAATCTAACTCAAAATTAACTTCCTACTAAGATAATATTTCCTCCTAATTAGGCTAGTTAGTTTTCTACTCGGATTCGAAGAAACCTTACGAAGTCTATATAAGGAGAGATCATCACAACAATTGGGGGCTCATCATCGAATCTAAGGTCTTCTTGACTTTAAAGGTATGTGATCTTTTTTTTAACACTGCTATTATATGCTTTAAAGGTATGAAATTCGCATTTTTTTGAATTTTATGCTTTTAATCTTTTAAATTGATTAACAGTCATGCGTTTCAAGTGATACTTAGAATCATATATAATCTTTGTACTTTTTATGGAGTGCAATTCAAGTTGTTCATTTTATTTTATTTTAATATGGATATCCTAAAGGTGGAAAATACTGAAACAACTGATGCTTTTAAAATCCTTCTCGCTTTTCCACCTACTCAAGTTGATCATCTGACAGTAGTCAAAGCACAAGCGGCTACAAGAAAGCGGAAGAAGCGAACTTATGTGCCTCTTGATGTAAAACCAAGAGAGCTACCTGAGGCACTAAATGGAACCAAGTATTTTGTCTTATCTTTGCTAAATCCATTAAAATCTAGAGGTGCTCTATATCCTAACACATTCTTTGGAACCTTTTCCAGCTGAGATAAGCCAATAAGAACCACAATTGGTATATTACCATAATAGTGCTATACTATTGTCACCGTATTATATTGGGCAGCAGATAAATTTTATCAAGACACCAACTCGAAAAGTAGAATCATTTAGAAGACTTGGTTGGATTTATGGTGAAGGTGTTGAAGTGTGTTTTTCACGTGCTTATTTGCTGTGTGGTCTGCTGATCATCATATTCAATAGAAAGTCATTTTCTACATAAAATGGCTGGGTTTCCTTTTTTTGTTAAATTATATATATATATATAATTGAGACTTCAATTTGGAAAAATTTTATATGTGGTCTCATTTGTATCTATTCATAAATTTGAGAAATATCTTTCACCAATATTGTGTATTGGTTTATCATATAAATATTGCACATTAAAATAATTGATTTTAATGTCAAAATTAAATTAAATTTTTTAGCTATTTTCTATAATTAATTAATAATAAAATTATTTTTTTATTAATGACATAATTTTTAAAATTATATTTAATATTTTTTATGTTTTTTAGAGAGCACAGGAATATAAGAGGATAGTGGGATGAAATTTTTATTTTTTTTTAGCAAAAAGAAAAAAACATCTCCAACCAATTGGAGTAAGAGAGTTGCATGTTTTACATAAAATCAAGTATTGTAAATTTTCATTTACTATTAAATAAATTGTTAATATCATGAGTAACAATAGTGTTTTTTTCCAATGATTTTAATTTTTTTCACTCTTTTTGAAGTATTATTCCTTTTTTTTTTTTAATAAAATCTATTGATAAAAAAAGAGACATCTTTCATGTTTAATTTTATAAATGAAAAAATACATATAATTATTAATATTATTAATCAAAATAAAAAATAAAAAATTATTTAAATAAGATATTCATATTCGCGCGCTTCGCGGGGTACAAGGAATGACTCGTGTGTTAGAAATGATACTAAGGGTAAATTTATGTATTCCCCCGCTTATCTTTTTATCCGAGTGAAACTCAAAAAATTGCTATTAATATGGATCTTCATGTGAATCAAATCATTCTCCAGAATTGCTTTGGGTTTGGGCTTTTTGCTTTTATTAGTTGGGTTGGACTCAACTGTTCTAAATAGTAACCACACTTACCAATTCAAATCACTAAATGAACTTACAATTAAAATCTGATTCACTTTTTGTTCTTCCTTCTTAGCCTCCATTTCCTCTGTGTCAACTATGACAACAGAAGAGGACCAAATCCCGCCATTGGAGCAGATGCAGTCTCTTTCGTCAACTCCTCCGATTCGAACACCGTCGCCGCATCCTTTTCCTCCCAGTAAGCCCTCTTCATCTGTCTATGTATATATATATATACATATGTGTGTGTAGTTCAATTTAATTGTTTATTGTGCATTGAAGATAATGGTCATCTTGGTTTTTGAAAGTCAGGATGAGTGCAGAAGAGAGTTTTCAGATCGTGAGAAGCGTTGGAGAAGAGTGTATACAAGAAGATGAGCTCCTCAATCTTCTCTCCAAGAAGCCCCAACCTATTTGCTATGATGGCTTCGAGCCTTCTGGAAGAATGCACATTGCCAGGTAAGCCCATTTCTCTCTTGATTTCTTCAGAACTTAGTTCTTCAGAACTTAATATCTTCAGAAATTAAATGTTTTTTCCTCTAATTTTAGTATTTTCATCAAATTCATTTTTGGGTTTTTTATGTTGCTAAACAGGGAGTTAATGAAGACAATCAGCATAAACAAACTGACTTCTGCTGGCTGCAAGGTGAAGATTTGGATTGCTGATTGGTTTGTTCAGCTAAACAACAAAATGGGAGGCGAGTTGAAGAAAATTCAAACGGTTGGACGTTACTTAATTGAGATATGGAAGGCAGTTGGTATGGATCTTGAATGAGGTAAAGTAGAATTTTTATGGTCTTCGGAGGAAATTAACTCTAGAGCATCTGAGTATTGGCCTCTCGTAATGGATATAGCTCGTAGGAACAAGCTTCCTAGGATAATGAGGTAAATACTAGAATAGAGATTGACATTTTGCTTCATATGAAATAACTTTATCATTAGTGAATAAAAAATAATGCATTTTCATCTTTTTTTAGGTGTGTTCAAATAATGGGTCGCAGTGAGCAAGATGAGCTGACGGCAGCCCAGATACTTTATCCATGCATGCAGTGCGCCGACATATTTTTTCTCAAGGCATTTGTGCTTATTATGTTGTATGTAAAGATCTCGCAGTGTGGCCCAGTAAACATTCTGATGAATTTCTCAAATCAGCGTTGGTCCTTTTTGATAGCGTATATCCTGAAAGTAGGAGTTAAATTGAATTTTGAAAGGTCTTAATGTTCTCTAATTTTTTTATTAGAAGGATGAGTCCTCATCCTTTGTGGTGGCCAGTTCTAAGGTGATTGATAAATTTATCAGGATCCATAAAAAATAATAACCTTCATCTTTAGCAAGATGACAGCACAAGCAACACACTGCTAGGCAGTGTGCTGTACCAAGTTGAACTGAGTTAAACATCACTACTTAATCTTTGAATGAAGACTTACTGTTGATCGTGATATGATTTGCAATATTCCATCTCCTCAAAAGTCAGGTTTCTGAGATAAGGGCTGCATTTATGCTATTAACTGCTAATCCCTTTAGCTTTCACTCGTTAAAACTTGGTTTTTCCCCTTTCTGAGAGGAGGATATCAATTTAGCACAAATTGGGCTGAAAAAAATTGTTCAGTTTTGTGCAGCAACTCCTAAATCAGCTTGACTTCAAGTCAAGAACAGTTTTTTCTTTATTACAATTTTGAAATAAGGCAAACCAAGCTGAGGCTGATCGGCCATTTTTTTGTTTATTACATCATTAAATGTCGTATAAAATGTTAACTTGCATTTGTTCCAATTTTGGTTATCCAACAGGCTGATATTTGTCAATTGGGCATGGATCAACGAAAAGTTAATGTACTTGCAAGAGAATACTGTGATGACATCAAGAGGAAAAACAAGTCGATCATTTTATCTCATCGTATTCTCCTAAACTTTTTATTTTTCAAAGTTTAAACCGATTTAATGAGCTTACTTTATTTCTTTTTCCTTTGATTACTTTTCGAAGTTTAAACTGATTTAATGAGCTTACTTTATTTCTTTTTCCTTTGATTACTCTTTTGACTCTGGTTTCTGTGGATGCAGACATGCTTCCAGGTTTACAACAAGGGCAAGAAAAGATGTCAAAAAGTGATCCATCTTCTGCCATCTACATGGAAGATGAAGACGTATGTTTCAGTTTATACAAGGAAAAATAAAAAACATTGAAAATGGATGGGAACGGGATTCTCTTACGTATAAGCTTGCATTTTATTACGGTAGTGTTTTATTATTATCACTATTGTTATTGACTTTATTAGTCTTTTTTGTTGCTATTATAGGCGGAAGTAAATGTGAAAATAAAGAAAGCATTACTGCCCTCCAAAGATTGTTGAAGCCAATCCTTGTCTAGAATATATCAAATTTGTTATCATCCCATGGTTTAATGAATTTAAAGTGGAGAGAAGAGTAGAAAATGGTGGAGAAAGGTAAGTTGTATTACCTTCCAATTCTAGTTCCGTTTTGCCTGTTTTTCTCTTAGCAAAGGCAAGATTTAATTCTTAGGAGAAGGGGAGAAAAAGAATGTCCTTTCACATATGCTTTCTTAGGTTCTACAGCTCATTGTAGTCATCTCACTGTTATGCAAATATTTATTCATCATGAACTATTGCTTTCAATGAGCTTCATCTTGATGCGTTTACTTCCTTCTATTATTAATTTAGGACCTATAAAAGCTTTGAAGAACTCGTTGCTGATTATGAAAGTGGTGATCTGCATCCTGGTGACCTGAAACCTGCTCTGGCTAAAGCAATAAATGAGATACTGCAGGTAAGCATTTTCTGCCTCTCTTTTGCAAATAGTTATGTTAGACCTATATTTGCGATCTTTGATATCTTAAGAATAAGAATGTGTCTCACTTGGCTTATTGCAATCTTGTCATAATTGAAATGGAAAATATATGTGAAATTGATAGAAAATATGAAGAATGTTCTATGGATTTTCTATTAGTGGCAGTTGAAAAAAATAGGAACATTTAATTAAACTTGTTTCTCCTTTTTTAAAAAGTATTTGAATTGTGGTTCTTTTCTTTGCAATTATATGGTTCTTCTGAAACCTTCCCAGATCTTTATTTATGTGAAAAACCTCAACAAGGTCAAACTAGTTTGCACCTTGTATGTAATTTTAACATGACTTTTCTCATTTTATTAAAGGGGATCCATTTTCTCTCAGTTTTATTCTTGTGACATTTATTTGTTTTTTGGTTTATCTTTTGTGTATCCGTAGCATTCACCTTATTGTTTCTATGCACCATTACTGCCTGTTTAGATGGGTTGAGGCCGGAGGGGAAGGCAAGGGAAGGTTTCATTTAAAGGAAAGAGTGCGAAAGGAAAGTGCACCTAAAAATTTAACTCTTTTGTTTGCAATTAAGTGGACAGGTTCATCAAAGTGTTAGAATTGCAAAAGTCCCAATATTAAAAGTTGTCAAATTTGTAGTTGCGTCTGTTGCTTGTATGTTTACCTTTACACATTATGTGAAAGCAAGTTGACGAGTGTTGAAGGATGGGATGTAGATGGACACCTCAACAATACTCGAATGGCTTTGATCTTTTCATCATCTACTTAAATTCCATGTTCCCCAACAACATAACCCATAAAAGGCAATTGATTTGTCATAAAATTGCATTTCTGTAGGTTGATGTATATTTGTTTTCTTGCAAGACAATTAGTACTTTGCGTAAGTGTGCCTTATGATCCTCCTCAGATCGACTATAGATTAATATATCATTAAAGTACACTATAACAAATTTATCAATAAATGGTTTGAGTACCTAATTCATCAATCTCATAAAAGTGCTAGGAGCATTAGTTAGCCCAAATGATATCACAAGCCATGCATATAACCTCTCCTTAGTTTTGAATGCAGTCTTCTAGTCATCACCAAGTCGTATGCGAATTTGATGGTAGCCACTTTGAAGATCTTTTTTTGAAAAGATTTTAGCTCCATGCAAATGATCAAGCATTTCATCATGACAAGGAATAGAGAATTTATACCTCATAGTGATCTTATTAATGGCACGACTGTCACACACATTCACCAACTTCTATCCTTTTGGGTGTTAAGAGAGCTGGAACTGCACATGGACTCATGCTTTCTTGAATATGTCCCTTTTTAAATAATTCTTCCACTTTCTCTCTTAGAATCTCACTCTCCTTTGGACTCATCTGATAATGAGGCAAATTTGAGCAAACTAGCACCAAGAATTAAATCAATATGGTGCTGGATATCTCGCTTAGGTGGTAATCTAGCTAGTGTTCATTAGGCATTATTTCTACAAACTCCTCCAATAATGGTTTCAAGACTTCTAGATTTTCTCATTTTCTTTGCTTTTCATCTATGGTTAGAATCTGCTTAACAACTAAAACTTGAACTTCTTTAGCTTAAGATCCTATTCAATTTCATGACAAGATTGTCTAATGGTAAGGAAAGTCTTCCCCTCCACTTTAGAAGCTCTGGTTTTGATTTTCATAGGTAGCAAATTGAACTTCACTCCATCTTTCTCTAACCTGCATGTGTTTTCTCTTCCATCATGTTGAGCCCCAACATCAAACTGCCATGATCTACCTAACAACAAGTGACATGCATCCATATCTACTACATCAAAATATACCTCATCCCTGTACTTACTAGTAGAGAAAGTACTTTACATGTCTCAGTAACATGGATTTTCTTAGCAGCTTTAATCCAGCTAATAGTGGAGGGATCGGGAAGTTTTTCAGTCTTTCATCCAATTGCTTGATGATATCTCTTCCAATAATATTTCCACAACTACCACTATCAATAATTACATCAAAGAGACATTTAGAAATAGTGCACTTGGTTCGAACTAACTGATGCCTTTGAGATTTGTCTTATTGCTTCGGTCAAAGCATCAATTTTCTAACCACAAAATTCTGCTCATCTAAATCTCCCTCATATTCTTTTTCATCTCCATCAGGCTCACCATAAATCTCATCATCTTGCTCGTCTTCTTTGTCTACAATATTAATCATTTTTCGTAGAGGAAAATCACTAGAACGATACCTAGTGTAACACCCTCTGTCAAGTCTCGAAGGATTAGATGGTGAGTGCTACGTTTGATGCCGGAGGCACCGTTTTAGCTAACATACAGATCATATTAAAAATTAGAAGTGACTAAGTAATCATATATTAGCAAGTAACTTTTTTTTTTAAAAATATTTTAGGAAATTCCTACAGAAAAATTGCAAGAGTTTCCCTTAAAAACTGAGTTTGCCAAAACAAATAAAAACAAAACACTTCCAATTTTAAAACTCTAAGCCCTTTCAAATTTCAATATATCACATAATGTCGCAACACTTTTATAATCTCAATACCATACAAACATTCTAGTATCTCGATTTTATATCATCAACTAATTACATTAAAATATATCACAAATCTTAAGATTTCTCCATGCATCACTAACTTAAGAATTATTTCTATATCCATCCATTGAATAAATTACATATATAACTCCTTAACATAAGCTTAATTAATTAAACAATAAACTCACATAACTTCATAATTTACATAGCCCAATTAATATATCCTCTTAATTAATAATTATACGTGTCATATACTCTTAAATTTATTAACCAAATTCTAGAACTACCAAGAACGTCCTTTAACTTTGATGCTACACTCTGGATCTTCAAACAACACTCACTATCCTTAAGCTATGATGATAAAAATCAATGCACAGAATATATAAGTCAATGGTGCTCATAAATATATAAAAATTCATGTTGCATAAACTGACATACCTTAAAATATAAATCAAAGAATTACGTAATCTTAAAATGATAATAATCAACCATATAAAATAAACTTTACTTTCAAATTATCAAAAGAAATCAAAATTATCATAAAAGCAAATCTTAAATTCATATAGAAATTATAATTCACTTTAACATAATTAATGGAAAACACTTGCTATTTAAGAACATATAATTCCAAACCAAGATTTTGATAAAATCAATTCTTATATTCCTTACATTATTCTAATAGGGGTATCATTCAAAAACATAAACATAAGAAATCTCATATTTATTAAATGATAAGATAACAATCTTACAAAAAAATTTTTGTATACATATATCTTTACCTTAATTAAATATAAATGATATCATAAAAACCCTGTAACACCTATCGCTCATATCTTGAAGGATCAGATGGTTGACACTACATTCGGTGTCAGAGGCACCATTCTAACTAACATTTAAATCATATAATATCAACACAACATAATGGTTGTTTTTACAACTTCATAACTGTTCACTTAAAATAAATCCATTACACTAATCATCAAACTTAAAGCATCAATATATATATATATATATAACAAATCTTAAGATTATAACTATACCTATAACTTAGAAAATAATTCTACTTCCAATTCAACACTAAATATTACTCATAATTAGGCTTAGAACAACACACTTACTTTACATATCCCAAATATTATAATTACAAATAATAACCATTATACATGTCATACTTCTTAAATACACAATACCAATTTAATTCTATCAAAGATAATCCCTTCAGCTCTAATGCTACTCTTCTAGTCTTTGAACGGCAACCACGGTCTTCAATCTCCGCACGATGAAAATCAATGTACTGAGTATAAACTTAGTGGTGCTCATAAATTGCATACATTCCAATGTTGCGATGGCAACATATTTAAAATATAAATTTCCAAAAAAATTTCAAATTCATAAAAATATTTGGAAAGTAAAACATATAAAAATTCTATCAACCAATGTAATCATATTTTACATATAAAATAGTAACAATCTTAATTAATATTACATCACACTATGGACATTTTAAAACTGGTTTCCACTTTCACATGCTTTATGAATTTATTTAGTGACATAATCATTTGTTCTTTCATTAAGATCAAAATAATGAGATTTTATCATTTTACTTTTCTTGATAATATTTTTCATAAGGGTTTACATACACTTAATAGAAAATGAAACAGATAAAATTTCAGAAACAGAATCAGAAGGGCGTTCAAAGCCTAAATAGAAACAGATAAAGTGCGTCCACTTAAACAGAAGACAACTAGAGCTTAGCATATGATCATAGTTTATATCATATCAGAATGGCTTCGAAGCCGAGCATGCTCATTTAACAGAATAAATCAAATCATATAACAGATTCACACTAAGTATAATAGAGCCCAAAAATTCATCTTTCTTTGTTAATTCATAATATTTCTTATAAAGTTCATTTCCTTTTAGATTTCTCAAAATCATATCCGTATCAAGCAATATATATTTAAAAATAATTTTCTCATTTTCTCATTAACTTACAACTTAGGAAAATTATCAAATTTGCGTACTTATGCAAACAAATTTCCTATTTATAAAACACATATTCAGAATCCTTAATGTGCATTAATTATTTCCTTTAGTTCTTTTTATTAAGGTGTCTTTATAAACTAGTCAAACTTTGAGAGTTTTGTGAATAAATGTACTAAATCAATAATTTCTATCATTTTAATAACCTTGAACCTTGCTGGGTTTTTAGAAAATCACTGGAGTTATAGGTCTTCAAATTGAACAAAATTTAATTCTTTAGAAAGTTAAAACAAAATTCTACAAATGTCATGAAGAGACCACTTTCCATATCAATCTCTAAGATAGTGAAAATAAGTTAAGAACACAGGCCAACAGCCTAGACCTGATTTAGCATATCCAAATTCAATATTTATTTAATTTTTACTTACCCAAGCACTCAAATTGGACAAATCCAAATCTAGTGAATTTTTAAGATATCTAGAAACAAATTTCATGAAGGGCTCAAAACATAATCTTATCATTTTAGAGGCCTAAGATAAACAATCAATTTGGACATACTAGTGGGCTAGCATGACAGAATCAATTTTGGTAGTAAAATCATAAGTTGAGCTACAAGAGTCCAAATTTGACATAAGAGAATGATTTGGAAGACTAAGAAGTAGTGTTACAACTTTCATGAATGACATAGGATATAATATGACCGTTTTGATAGTCAAATTAGACAATCGGTTCAAACATACAGGTGGGATGCCATGACAAAATCAATTTTGGTATTAAAATCATAAATTGAGCTACAAGTATCCAAATTAGACATAAGAGGATGTTTTGAAAAGAAAAGAAGTAGAGCTGGAATTTTCATGAAGAGGCCAGGTACATTTGGAAATTATAAAAGGGTCAAAAAAATGACTTCTAATCCCACCTAAGAACACATCTAACATCAAAATTCATCAATTCAAACACTTCATATAAAATTCCTAACTTTTCACTTAAAAACATAAATTCTCAAAATCAAAGATTGAAAGAGGAAAGAGTATTTATGACACAAACCTCAATTTTAAGCTTTAACAAATTCTAGCAAAGCTTAGAACTTAGCTTTTCCCTTCTCTTTGGTGGAAGGTTCACCCACCTCTACATAAAGGAAAGAAAATTAAGAACTCATAACCAAGAAGACACATAAAAGAAGAAGTGGAGCATGAATAAGCATGAATATGCTTGAAGAGAATTCTAAACCCAAAAATAGAAAGAAATTCCATAAAACACTTACTTGACTTAAGTAATGAAGTCCTCAAATTTACTTGAAATAAACTCACTAAATATTACTCTCCAAGCTTAAATCTCAAAAATAATTCTCTAACTTAAGATTAAGTGGAGTTTTTTTCATATGTTTACTTAGTAGAAATTTGCGGAGAATAAGAGGAAGAAGAGAATGAAGAGGATGAGTGTCGGCAAAATGAAGAACTAGAAGATAAAATGAAATTATTGCTAATACATTAACTCTTTAGGTAATGACAAATGGAGGGTCTAGATCAATTCTTTAGTATTTCAATCCAATGGTTAAAACTATTCTCCATTAACTCTCCTCGAATTATTATTTATCTCTATAAAATTCTTAAATTTACTCCACAAAAATAATCCCTCAATTCTTCTTAATCTTAACACACCATAATTCACCATCCACTAATTATTTAAATTCTCCAAATAAATCCATAACTTATTTTCTATCCATCAAAATCATTCATTCATGCTCCAAAAATATTTAATAAAATATAATATATAAATAGTAACTTTTCCGGACTGAAATAATACCAATTCCCATACCAGTAGTACTATTTACAAACCAATAAACTATTATTTCAGACATTGAAAAATGAGATGTTACAAACCCAATCTTATATCTCTTACAACATTTACATAGGGCTCATATATACTTAAAAAGAAATATAAGTAAATTAGATTCGCCCACAATATCATAATTGGTCTTAGATCGCCAACCGTATCATAAAAGCTTCAAAAGCCTACTTATACATAATAAACGAGTCCACTTAAAAATAATGCATCCAGATTCTACCATATGATCATAGCTTAATAACACAATAGCATTGAAGCCAAGCAGGCTCATCTTACATAATTGAATCATATCATAACACATTTCAACCAAAGCATACAAGAGCCCAAAATCAAATATTTCGTCTTAATTCATAATATTTCTTGTAAACCTTCTCATCATAAATCATTTCATAACTTAAATATTTCTACTTCAAATTCACTTAACTTACAACTTAGTAAAATTTTCACATTTTTGTACTTATGCATCAAAACTTTCATTTCCAAAACATTTACTTAACTTAAACATATTTTCGCCAACTTTATTAAAACTTATAACTTGTAAAATTTACCATTTTATATTCTTATGAAATTCGAAGTTTACATATTCAAAGTATATACTTAATTTAACATAAAAGGACTAAAACCAACTCAAAAGAAATGAAAATCAAGCCTTACCACCTTAGGATGGTTCGGCCTCTTCATGAACATAAAGGAAGGGAGTTCTCTTCTTTCAAATAAGCATAGTTACAAGTTGAAAATACTTATAAAAATCATTAAAACTTAAACCCAAAATCCTTTAATCTTAAAACTCTTTTTTTTACATGAATTAAACCTTCTTTAAGTCTTATAAAGTTCATAAACATTAGTAGTACAAGTGGACATTTAAACCACCATATAATTACTTATTATAAAACACTTTTGGAATCAAAATCAAGCAAAATATTTATATACTTAATTGTTATCCAAAACGCTATTTTCTCAAATTATCATAAGCTTACAACTTAAGAAATATTCTCAATTTTTCATACTTATACCATCAAAGCTTTCTTTTTCAAAATATATACTTAACAAAACTTTAAAAGGCATGAAAACCAATCAAAAAGAAATAAAATCAAGCCTTACCAAGTGAACAATGGTTCGACCTCTTTAGGATCAAAGAAGGATGAAGTTTTCCTCCAACAAATAACCATAGATTCATGTTAAAAACACTTATAGAATCCATTAAAACCTTCACTTGTAATTAGTTAATGATAAAATCCATTTTTACACAATAAAAGCTTTCTTTAAGTCTTGAAATGCTCATTAAAGCTTAGAATATAAAGTAGCAATTTACCACACTATATATACTTATCAAACATTAAATTAGAAGTGAAATTAAACAAAGAAAACAAAAGAAAAACCAAGGCCCTTCACTAGATAGGTTCGGCCTCTTCTTGCAAATGAAGGGAGATAATTTCTTTTCAAATTAACCATTAAAACATAATCCAAGTCATTCAAAAACACATTTAAGCAATCAAAATCCAACAATTACAACAACACAATCAAAATCCCAAAAATTGACAAAATTTAGAAATTTCAAACTTTAAGAAATGGAAAAGAACAAAAAAATTACTTGCACTAACCTTTCAAACAAGCTCAAAACAAGCTTAAAAAAGCTTAGACTTTCTCTTTTCCTTTGCTTTTAAAGGATGGTTCACCACCTCTTCAAGTAGCAAAAACAACCATTCAAAACCAAAAAAATAACCAAATAAAAAGATGAAACATGATTTAGAGCATAATCTAACACATATATGCTATGAAATTCACTTATTAATACTTAAAAACTAAAATTCACAACTTGAATTTGTAGTAATCTCCAAATTAATTGATTCAAGTCACTAATTACTACTTCTTGTACTTAATTTATCAAGTTTAATCACTAACTATGGTTTAATTCACTTAATTTTGGGTAGTTTAGTAGTAGAGAGGTCGAAAAGAAAAATTATGGAGAGGGAGAGAAGAGTTGGCGTGAAGAATGGAGAAAGAAGAAGAAATAAGAAAGTGTTAGTTAGTTGACTTTGAATTGGTAAGTCAAAGTTTGCTACTTCAAAATTTATGTCAAATGGATGGTCATGATTAAGTCATGGTAATTCCATCTTAGAGTCCAAAATATTCACCAAATATTCCTCCACAATTTATTATTTAACTCCACATATTTATTAAATTAACTCTATAAAAATAATTCCTCAATTTTTTCTTAAATATTAATTTACTAAATAAACACTATTCACTAATTATTAAATTCTCCAAAAATATTCATGAAATATTCTCTATCCACCTAAATCATGCAAACATATTTCAAAAATATTAAATGAAATAAAGGACACTAAGTCCCGGAATAATGGTACTATTCACAGACCGATAAAATTACTAATCACCAATAATTTATTACTTAATTTATCATGAAAAATTTATATCTTAACTTAAATGAATTAAGACTCATATTATAAAATCTAATTAACTTCACAAATATTAATTATGTTAAATATCATTATCGGGTCCAAATAAAATTTTATTTCCCTCTCAGGTGACACCATTTTTTACCCAATCAAATAATACCATTTTAATATTCAAAATTTTGGGGCATTACACCTAGGGTGATTATACTTGTAGCACTTGCCTTGGATCGGTCTTGTATAAGGATTTGTAGACTTTGAGACCTCCTTTGTATCCATCACCTTCTGTTTTTCGGCAATCCTTTTGGTATTGTGCTGGTCATTTCTAAGCTAGAAACTTGGGATGCCTTGTTTATATCCTCATACGACTTAGAGTAATTCCCGCAATAGTTTTTACAAGAATAATTTAGTTCACCTTCTCTTGCATCTTATATTTTGCTTTAGTTGCAATATTTCAAGCTTCAGCCACTGTTTTAATGACTTGAACCCCAATTTTGTCTTTATGAATAAGCTTCAACCCATCCAAATACTTGGCAACCTGTTGGCCTTTAGTTTCCCTTAGATCATTCCATTCTGCCAATCTCATAAATTCAGTTGTATATTCATAAACAGATTGGGTACCTTTATGACATCATTGATACTGCTAAAATAAATTTTGTTCATAAATTAGGCGGCAAAAAATCATTCCTTAAAAGTTGCCTCATCTTATCCCAATTTTGCACACGTCGTTTCCCTTCACATAATCTACGAGATTGAATTCTGTCCCACCATATTGAAGCCCATCTTTTCAATCCACATGCCACTAATTGCACTTTCTTCTCTTCGAGTATATCCATGTACTCGAAGAATCTTTCAACTTCTACAATATTCAAATTGCCATTGAAGTTAGGAATATCTACCTTCAAATGAAATTCTAGTGCATCTCTTTTTTCATAGCAATTGTCTTCTCCTTGTATTTTGGACGTTTCTTACTACTTGGTCAAAATCACTATCGGAACTATCATCATTGATATGTCCACGTTGATTATAAAAAATATGTCATCTATTTGGTCGGTGGTGAGCTACCCCTTCACCCGCATGAAACCTCCCTTTGTTCTTATTTTTTGTTTGCATTAAGAGCTAGAGTATCAAGCCTCTCAAGGACATCGTTGAAGCGTCTCTCCAATCAATCGAACCATTGATCTACTTGCTGCCTTCATTCTCCTATTGCTGCCCCTTGATCTTGCGATGTAGAAGCCTCAGTTCTACGATTGTCGTCACTAGAACCGCCACTCTTCTCACTGGTTTGGTTAGTCATGGCTCTGATACCAACTAGCGTAGCGAGATAACTATTGGAAAAATAAGAGTTATACCACAATAATTCTTAACAAGTTTCAATAGCATAAACTTAAGAAAAATATGCAAATTGTCGATTTTATTGAAGTTGAAAAATAAATAAAGCTTGGTCTAAAAACATAGAAACTAAGGGCTATTTATAGACTTTAAATCCTAAACTAATAAGGAAACCCTAACTAATACTAAATAAATAAATGGGAATCCTAAACAAAATAGGAAAAGGAAAACAAAACCTATTAAGTAAGAAAAGAAATTCTATCCAAAATAAGGAAACATTATACTACTTGGACTTTTTCTTGTCCTTTTGATGCTTTAAATGCTTCATATTGTTTTACATCAATGACCCTAGTTCTATGATGTCATGAGTTAATTTTTTTTTTATTTTTCATTTGTTAGATTGTTATTATCTTTTATTTATTTTAATGTCATTTATGGAAAATTTTTTCACTTTTGGATCTTATCACTATAGTTTGTAGGAGAAAAGCAACAAATTACATAAAAAAAAAAAAAAAAAAAAAAAAAAAAAAAAACCTTAGGTAACCTCACTCAACCAGTTGGAATAATTGATATGAAAGAAGAGGGTAGTTTTGTCCAAATAAATTCTTTTTTTCATCGGTGATAATTTCAATCATTGCTTTGAAACACCACCCTAGATAGAATTTTTAAAAATATTAAATATTATAAAAAATTTTCAAACATAAATATTTTATTTTATTTTAAATAAATTTATTCAAAATTTTGATCTCACTTTATTAGGTTCAGATTTACAAATTATATAAGTTGGATGTAGTGAAGTCACTAAGAACTAGCTGGAGATCATCGACTACTTATCATCCTAAAGTGGAAGCTTAATGAACATAAATATATATAAAATATTATTGAAAATATTAATGGCTATTCTCTGTCTTTTTCATATTTTGCCTTGCATGTGACTGTACTCGTTATATATTTGTATTTTTTTATTTTTTATCTACAAAATAGTAAAGCATAAGTTTTTATTTTTGATTAAAATAAATACAATTGCTTAATTTATATTAGACTTTTGTACAAGCTACTTATAATGTGGCTTTTTATGTACTTAATTTTATTTTTTTATAATGAAGTGGTCTTAAAATAAAATTCAACCAAATCTTTGGATCTAATCTTCAATCTCTAATTTATAAACGTAGATTCTTAAAACCTTAAATAGTGCCAAAAAGAAAATATCATGACTCAATCTTCAGCCTTAATAAAATATCTATATACAACTATAATAAAATATATTAATAAATTATTTTTTATTGCTAGATAAAGAAGATAAATGAGAAGATGAACTAAATTAATAATGGTAATTACTTTGGATATAGTGACAGTATTACTTATTCAGTGCACTAGAGAAAAGGAATACATGCAAATTCTTGAAACTCTAAAAAGTGACAAAAAAAAAAATGTAATTCTAGTTTTTTTTTTTCCCAATTTCATAGACTCTATTTTCTTCTAAGCCAAACAAATTCAGAATATAATATAAAAAATATCAACAAAATTAAAAGTATTTAATCATTAAGAGGCCATCTATTTATTGCAAGGGAGATGTTAATTTTTTACTAAATTAAAGTAATAGTAGTTACAAATTAATTTAGTAGTGAAAAAGAAAATAAAAAGTAAAAAAATTATTATTAAGAATAGAATTCTTTTCAGAACTCCTGATCATGTTCTGAACATTTCCCTCCCTTGATTGCGTTGATAGGGCTTGGATGATGGAGATGCCATGGAGGGCGGTGGTCTAGCGACTGTCGAGCTTCACTTCAGTCAACTGGATTGCCAAACCCATAAGCAAATGATGGATTTGAACTCTCCATGGAATTTCGAGCCAAGAGATGTGGAGATTGCACGATTTGGTTGAGGTTCGACTTTCCGGCCACCATGCATGGCTGCAGTCTAGCGAGACACTCGAAAGGCAGAGTATTGCATTTCGCATGCTAAATCCGAATCCGGACTCCAAATCGCAATTGGTATATTTTGACATTTGATTATTTAATTTTGAAGTAATGCAAGTTAGAAATTTATCAATTGTTGAATTAATTTGGCTTGATTAAAAATTAAGTAAACATGGGAAAGTAATTGTGAGTTGAATTCTCAAGTTAGTGAAATTCTGGAAATTCTAAATTGTAGGTGAAATGAATCAATTTATGGGAATTATTGAATAAGCAATAAGAAATTGTAAATGATATAAATTTGGACTTAAGACAGTTTAACTATTGATAGTTATTCCAATGGAGTAAATATTGATATTGATAAATTGTGAAAAAATGAAAATGGTGGATGGTATATTGAATTGTTTTGCTTGAAGGATAGGCTGTGTGTATTATTACTATAAATGTGAAACTTGGACAGACTAGATAATAAATAAATTGCTGCCAAAACATTATTTAAAAAGAAAAGTTTATTCAAGAATTAAGTTTATTGTATAAGATAACAAAATTGTGATATTAAATAAGGAGATAAATGAATGGAGGAATAAATTAGTCAAGTAATGCAAATTTAGATTATATTTAATTGAATTCAAATGAAGTATTTGGAAATGGAATTATAAATTATTTTTCTTTAGGAAAAACTAAATAAAAAGAAAAGTTAAGATTTTATGGTAAAATCTTATTATATATGTATTTGGTAAAAACAAGTGGATGTATATATATATATGTATATGTATTATATAATTGATTTTAATAAACAAGTTAAACATTGTTTTAATGGTATTTATTAAGGAATTATCAAATTTATTTGAGAAATAAAATATAACTTCTTAAATAAATCAAGTTAGTCAAATGATTTAAATAAATATGTGTATATAGGTATATATTTATAGTTGATTTTAGTAAGTGAGCTAAATGCTTGTTTCTAAATAGAATTTAAAGGATTAGTTGATAAATTGATTTGAAAAAAATAAAATGTGTTTTATAAAGTAAAACTAAAATTAATTAAGGGATTTTGATAAATGAATTTAAGAAAAGCCAATAATTCCTTTTAACTATTAAACTAAATAAGTGAAATTTGATAAATGCTCAACAAATATAGAATTGATATAATGAATAAATCCAAAAAGATTTGAATTAATTGAACTGATTAAGAATATAAACTTATGATATCTCATGAAAGGAAATGTAAATATAAATTGAAAGAAAATAAGAATAATATGAGTATAACAACAGTATAGAGTTGGAACCAAGAACTAAAATAAATTGTACAATTTGTTTATAAGGTGAGATATACGACGGAGGTGGATTAGAGTCAATAAATAAGAAAGAAATACTAGTGCAACTTTCTAATCCAAGTTAGTGCAATACTAACTATTTATCTTTTTTAAAAGTATAAATGTGCTTGATCTTATTTTTTTATTTTTATTAAGTGATTTATTTTCTTGAAAGAAATATTGAAATATGAGTTTATGGTTTTGAAAGAAAAGAAGTGTTATTTGATATAATATGATTTTTACATGATTGTTATTGATTTATGAAAATTCTATTTTTATGAAAAGAAAAATGTTAGCCACTTATTATTATTATTGTTTTCTGAAAGGTGGCTATGATTGAATGTTTTAGCAATGTTATGAAATGAATTGTTACCCAATATGATTTTGATATTGATATATGTGAATGAAATCATTTATAGTCTCACATCATGTAACACCCTAGATGTAATAAAGTCTTACAGTCTAAATATTGTGCAAATTAAGTAAATAAGTGATAAATAATTTTTTTTTATGATCAACAAATCAAATCAAATTAGTCGCCTACAAATCAAATGGGTCACCTACAAAAGAAAGAACACACCTAAAAATCAAAAGACTCATCTACTACTCAAGAACATGTCTACTAATCAAAGAACTCATTTACTACTCAAAGGACTCACCTAAAAATCAAAGGACTTATCTACGACTCAAAGGACTCACCTACATATCAAAATCCTACACTATAAAAAGGGGAAGAAGGGTAAGAGGTAAGTCACCCCCTTAGCAAAAAGAAAACAAGTGTATTAGAAGATAAAACTCACTTCTCCACCTCCAACAAAATTCAAAACCATAGCCTTCTTTCCTTTCTCATTTCTACTTATCTCCAACCTGCCATAGCTTATTTAACAACTGATTATAAGTGTCTACAAGTGTTCTAAAGAGAGAGTTAAGCCAATGAGTAATAGGAAGGAAGAGAAGAAGAGAGGAACTAAA
Source organism: Jatropha podagrica (assembly GCA_947857235.1). Taxonomy (NCBI): domain Eukaryota; kingdom Viridiplantae; phylum Streptophyta; class Magnoliopsida; order Malpighiales; family Euphorbiaceae; genus Jatropha; species Jatropha podagrica. The sequence continues at coordinate 48,604 of CANUEP010001484.1, forward strand.
AGAGGTAAGGAATATTATATTATGCATTCTAATTTTTGTTCTATAAGCTTAGACCTGAATTTCATGAATCAAAGCTTAAAATTATCTTTAAACATGTAAATTAAACATTTAAGATGTTAGAAATTAGCTAGGATAAAAAAGAGTTGAACATGTAAAAGGTATAAACTATAATTTTCAAATTGTGTCAATGAAACAACTTAAATTTAGCCACTGTATTTTATTTAATTAAATATGTAAACAAGCTTAAAAAATTATGAAATTTTACAGAGAGCTAGGCAAGGATGTTAGCAAAATATTGGAAAAAGGAAAAGTTCAAAAGATTAAAGGAAAATGATTTATTGCTAAGTGTTAGCCAGAACAATTTTACCATGTTATAATATTAGAATTAATTTGTTTTTAGATGATAATTATCATTGTAACAGATTTATCTTTATCACTTTGTTATAGTTAGAGATAATGTTAAATAGATTTATCCTTATCACTTTGTTAGATTAGAGATAAGGTTAAATAGATTTATCTTTATCACTTTGTTAGATTAGAAAGTATATAAATACCTTTGTACCTATATGTATGATAGTGTGAATAAGAATATTTTCCTCCAGAATTTCTCTCTAAGTTTTCTACATGGTATCAGAGCAATCATGGAAGATTTAGAGAAGGATGAAACCAAACACACACCTTATGATCCTACCCTACCAATCGTAAATATGAATCCAAACTATGTATCCTTGCCACAGTCAATAATTGTGCAGCAAGACAACACCAGCTTCACCTCCACTGTAATCTTGGATGAAACCAATTATGCATTATGGCGACAATTGGTGGAAATGCGAATTGGTGCCCGAAACAAGCTTGGTTACTTAACTGGAGCAACAGTAAAGCCACCAGAGACTGAT
>CANUEP010001577.1:0-26716 GCA_947857235.1 Jatropha podagrica
GAAGGCACATATGTGTTTATGGATAATCAACCAGCAATAGCTATCTCAAACAATCCCGTTTTTCATGGAAAAACGAAACACTTTAATATTAAATTATTTTTCCTTAGAGACGTGCAGAAAGAAGGTTCTGTTGTTCTGAAACATCGCAAAACTAATGACAATGTTGCAGACATCTTTACCAAATCTTTGGAAAGAAGCAAATTTGAGTTTATAAGGGAAAAACTTGGTGTTAACAGCATCAAAGCCAAGGAGGAGTGTTAAAAAGTTGACTTAGTTGCTGCACTTCCAATTTAGTTGCTGCATTTTTCTTTTTATGTTATGTTTTGACTTGTTCTACTGCATTTTAGTCATCATTTCCATTTTTCTAGCTGAGTTGTTAAACATGGAGGCATGTTCCATGGTTGAGCTGAAATATAAGAATTTCTGTTATCCTTTTTTGTTGTATTTAAGCACATTTGCAGTTAATAAAAAATATATACACTGCAATATTCTTTTTTTTCTCTGTTATTTCTTAGTTTGCTCCAACAATGAGGAATGATATTGTACATTGCCGACAAAGTCACAAAAAAAAAAAAAAAAAGACAATTATTGAATATGAGGTGGAGTATGATTATTTAACCTTATATTAGGGCTGTAATTACTGCATTGATTTTGTTAGATGGTGTAAGGTAGAAGAAGATCTCTGCATTATGGACACTTTCTTTTTTCTTCATCCCCTCAGTAGCAAAAGGGTGGGTTTGCAGTCTCTTTGTGACATAGGGTTATTTCGGATGTAGTATAGAAAATAGGGATTCAATAGAACTTTTTTTTCTTTTTTTAAAATAATTTATGTAACTTTGTCTAAATTGATCCCATTAAATTTAATTTATTATTTATTATTATTCTTTTACATATTGATAAAAAAAAAAAATTTAGGATTCTCATTGCCTACTGAAGCTAAGAATCATATTACTTGAAATTGGTTTGATACCGTGGTAGAACTAGAAAAATAATAGAGGGGCAAAAATATTTTTTCAACACTTAGAAGGCACCGTATCGAAAAAAATCATTATTTTATAGGTAAAAGGTGAAATTTTTTTATATTTTATAAGGTAAATCTCAAAAAAATAAAATAAAATAACTATGATATTTCCTTTTTCTAATTTTTTAGGAAATCTGCATGCTTTACAATCAATTGTCATCAACAATAGTAATAAGAATTTTGCATTTGGTAATTCTTAAAGAGGCGTAGAAGATTGTATTAGCAGAGGACGAAGAGAATGATTTCATTAAGTTGCATGACCCATATAGAATTTACAGAGGGTGTTTGTTATAACCACTTCTTACATTGGAGCTATACATTTGAATACAAAAAAGATTATCTACAAGATCTTGAATTCAAACTTGCAATCTATTCTAAGATAATACAACTGGTTTAACACTCTCCCTTAAGATTGGGGTACCATCATGAACGCCAATCTTGAGATGATTGGTCACAAATAAGTTCTTAGACAAAGGCATGGTAAGAAGATTCGCTAGTTGATCTTTGGAGGAAACATGAGCTACCCGAAGCTATCCTTTTGAACACGATCACGAACAAAATGAACATCAATATCAATATGTTTCATCTTTCAATGAAATCCTGGATTTTGACAAGTACATGTGGTGAAAATATTGTCACAGTAAATGACGGAGTAGGAGACCCCATTTTGACACCAAGCTCATGTAAGAGACTAGACCCATAAATCTTTAGATGCAGTAGAAGCCACATCCTTGCATTCGGCCACAGTGGAGGACTTAGCAACAAAATTTTGCTTGCAAGAAGACCAAGAGATAGGGACAACACCAAGGTAGAGAATACACCCAGAAGTAGAAGCGCGGTCAGTAGGGTCCCCTGCCCAATCGACATTCGAAGAAGCATGAAAAACCAAAGAAGATTAAAGAATTGAGATACCGCAACAACCTCTTCAAAGCTAGTGTGAATGAATTGATGAATGACTACTATTATCTACTATCAATTGGTGTCGGGCAATGAAGCCCGACGAGTTTGAGATGTTATGAATTTAGGGATAAATGTTATATAATTCAAATAATCATTTATGATGGTTTTTACTGATTGAGTGATATCTCACATAAAATGCCAATATTTTTTAAAATTTTGACTTTAGGAGGCATTAGTAGTCAGATTTCTTTTTATTTAGACTGACAAAAATAGAACCAAGATCGGGATTAGTTGTGTCTTCATATATTATCTCCTCACTTTTGTGCATATGTTTTAAAAGAGTTTGTAATCCATAAAATCCACTGTGCATAATCCATAAAATCCACTGTGCAATAAGTTACACTTAAACTATGTTTAGTCATGTATATATTTATATATACTGTATGTGAAAAGTAAGAAATTTTTTTATACTATCATCCACGGCTTAGTACATAGTGTGACTTATACGTCTATAAATAGTTCTGTATGACATGTTGTGTAACATCTCAGTACTATTTATTCTAGAATAGATGGTGTTAGGGCGTTACAATCCAACTCCACTTTTATGCTATGTTTGCTATGAGAATGATTATGCCATGGCACCTACATCTGTTAATTAAATATCTAAATAATTAGTATTTATTATGATATTGACATTACTATTTTTAGGTTTATATCTTACATAAGGAAATTTAAGTAAAGGGCTCATACTGTTATTATTAATAGTTAAAAGATCATGCTGATAACGTACACTTGGAAAAATTTAACATGGAAATGGAGTGCTCTAAGCTCTTAAAATAGGGCAAGAGATTCTTGCAGAAGGAGACCATTTCCAAGTATATTGTACGTAGATTTGTGAAGTATGCTCTTTGAACTTATTTTAATATATTTTTAATATCTGTTGCAAGTAATTGTTTAGTAAATGGAATAATGAATTATTTCTAACTAAGCTAAAAGAAGTATTGAGTTAAATTCTTCAGTGGCCAATGACTTTGCCCAGTTAACCATGTTATGTTGTTCATCCTATGTGCTCTTATTGAAGGCCAACCGTCTACTTGATTGCTTCAATATCAAGAAAACGAAAAAGAAAACAAATCCCTTAGGTAGAGGAAAAGATTTAAACATTAGAAATAAAACAATGAATATCCTACCAACACAAAAAACCTATATGGGAAAGTCACTGAGAATCAGAATATGTCTTGCTCTACAACATTTTGTATATACCTTTTTTGTGTTGTTAAATGATTTTGTACTTTAGATGGACGGTAAGAACTTTTCTTTGTTTTCGTTTTAACTTTTTCATGTGCATTTTTTTAATATTGAATTATTTTTTTGACCTTTTTTTCTTTTTTTTTTTCTCAGTTTTAAATCTTAAATATCAAGATGGAAACAATATTATAAATGAAGTCATCCTAAATTATATTCCAAAGGTAAGTTCCAAATTTTTATTTGGGGTTATTATGAAAGGGTTGAGCCTGTTTGAATATATCATAAAATTTTGATACATTTTTCTGTTTGATACTAATATTTTATCACTATCTATTTACATACCAAAATTTTATTTATATTCATTTAACTTTTTGTTTCATTATTTTACAAAACATAAAAAAAAAAAAATGTTGAACGAGAAATGAGTCATTTAATGAACTGAGTCCAAGGAAAAGGAGGTTTCTTATTTTTTTTGAGAATGTTCGGTAAAATTAGTTATTTTGATAGCTATTAACTGTTTTGTTAACGTTTAGATGTTAATTATTTGAATAGTGTTTCAGAAAACATTAAAAGTTAAATGTTACATGAGTTAGTTTTTCACAAAACGATACCTTAACCTTTAAAATTAATACAAACTCTATATTACCGAACAACTTTTAGAGTTTTGGTCTTTTATATTACCGAACAACTTTTTAAGTAGCCTTTAACATTGACCAATTGAAACTTAAAAAGCTACTTAAAAAGCTATAACCAAACACAAAATTATAGCAATTTTGTAAGGGTATAACCATACCATTCTTTTTTTTTCTAAATTTCATAACACTAAAATAGGGTTTATAATCAAAATAATGTAGTTTTTGTTGAGGAATTTGAAAAAAAAAATTCAAGAAATATGAAAATGTATGTAGCATAAGCAAATTCGACATAACAAAAAACAATTTATGTAAAAAATTATCAAAACATTATAACTGAATTCGCTTGTACTTCAGGAAATTCAATGTAAATGAATTTCATGTTGCTTGAGGTTTCTTGGAATTCTTCAACAAAAATTGTATTATTTTAGTAAATAGTTTCAAATTTATTTTGGTAAATAATTTTACAAAACACTATATTTTTTTTTTTCTTCCAAGAAATGGAGAAATAGGAGTGGGGCCTCCCTTTTCTTTCCTTTCAAAGTAAACATCATTAGACGCAGTTGTTGCTGAATTGCTTTGTTGGATAATAGCTAGGATTGCTAGCTAAGAAGACTATCCTCAAAAGATAATCAAAAGCCGTTGGGTTATTATCATTTCAAAAAGTGAATTGACTCAAAGTTGGGTACCTAAAACCGGAATTTCTGATTAAATTCAATATAACGGAAAAATTAATATCATTATGTTTTGTCTTCTTCTTAGATGCAAGTAATTATTTATTTTGTGATTACTGTTAAAATATTGATTTTTTTTTTCCATAAAATTATTGGTATTCAGACCCTATTACTAAGAGTTGTCTAATCTGACTTGAGGCTTAGTCAAGTTAAGGCTTTTCACCCCTCTATACAGATCTGTGTAATGGAGATTGAACTCGACAACTCTTTTCATATGTACAACCTGTATTGTCAACTGAACCACAATCAGTAGGTTTTAAAATTTCATTTATACCAAATAGAATTTACTACAAAAGCTAAAAAAATTAGCAGTTAACTAAAAGGCAGATTGGAAGGTGTAAATCATGTATATTAGTCTTGAAGTAAAATTTTAGTGTATATTGGTTGACAAGTCCGGCCGTAGAACCCACATTTCCATTTACGCTGGAATGCAAGTTTCAATTTTTAGTTTCCTCACGATATTTATGTGATTTCCTGTTCTTATCGCTTTTTAATTTAGTTTTTCTTAAACTTTACTCTCGATTTTATATTAACGAGAAAAATGAAAAACCTTTAAATGCTTTGAGAACATTTTTTTTACCGGGCACTTTTTTTAAAGCACAAATTATTCAACCACTGACCGCAATATTCTAAACGCAAATTTAATTACTGTAAATTATAATTGATAAGCACAGCCAATTAACCAAAAAGTATGCTCAAAAGTTATAGAATTTTGATTTGTGGCCTCTGCCGGTCAGAATTTCAAAACGCAAATTGAGAGCCACAAGGATTAAAGTTTCTATGTTACTATGCCAATTGCCCATCCTCCATGCCTCCTTTTCAGGGTCATATACTGTGTCTAGCTTTGAAGCACAACCAAACTCATCATTTCAACATACTAGCTTTCTGTCCCTATCGTTTTAAAGCATGGTATCCTAGGTGTGCCTTTTTTTTTTTTTTTCTACTAAAAATTATTGAAAACGCAAACCAGAAATATAATCACCACAAATATTGAAAACGCGAACGACAAATATAATCACCACAAAAATTTGGGGATTTTGATAAAAATAACTTTCTTCGAGAATAATATTTTCAAATCTAATGCCAAATTATTCTATAGAAGGCAAATATTAGTCAGCAAAAAATACATGAGAGAATAGTGTTATATTATAAGTCAACATGTTAACTAATGGTTTCAATAAAAAAAATATTTATTTACTCTATTTTTTTTTATCAAAACACACATTATTTGATAGTTTTGGTCATAAATATTTCAAGTTAAATAATAAAAAAGTAAGTTTCACTATGCAGTTATAAATTTCTCAAAGGAATAAAGTACTTTGAGTTGAACTTGTATTTTTCTATGTTAAAAATGTCTTAATAACTAATACATGAAAGCTAAGCATATTGATATTTACTTGCGTGTCCTCTTGTACCACATCTTGGATACCTTACATGCACATGTACCATATCTTGGAGGCCTCCCAATATGATGCGGGTTTTGGCTTACTGCCTCTTCTCTAATGCCTTAATATTCTTTTCTATGTTCAATATTTGTATCGTCACTCATGCGAGGAGTTTGAGCCATATTCATAGATGGTGATTAAGGGCTAAAAAATGTTAGATGAGTGGGCTAAAAAATGTTAGATGAGTTTGTTTATCGATTGTCATCATCATCTCAAAAAAATCATTAAATGAGTGTCTAGCATGTGATATAAATTCACTATGTGTGTCGAAAGACATAGCAAAAGTATTGAAAGCAGGTATTAAATATTGAAATAACGTTGGCTACCCATTTCACAGAAAGAAATATGGATTTGTTAGGTTGTTATCATTTGAGCGTAATGAGTGTTCAAAGAGATTTCTAATATGTCTATATGTCATTTCAAATATCCTTCCCCTCTGTAGTTCTTTTGGTGTTTGAACATGAGGAAACTCTATATATAGAGGGGCAGGTTGATGCATAGGATGAGTTTTAGTACGTATTTTTTCATTCATTGCACCGAATAAACAATTTTTGACAAAATAGTGGAGTTCTATGTGTTGGTGATGTTGAACTATATGTGTGTGTGCGTGTGTGTGTTAGAGTCCATTAGCCTATATTTAAAAAAAATTATGGAAATAAAAGTAAAATTTGTTACTCAATTAGATTAAGAAATTATAAGATAAGATAAAAATATATCAGCTAATTACCATAGCTCTAACTTTTGCACCTCAAAATTAAATCCAACGTTTAGTTCATTGTACATATCATTGCATGTACTCTGAGTAAGTGCCTAAAGGTGCTTAGAGTGGATGAGATAAAACTGTTTAAGAGAGACGGTTGTTCCATATTTCAATAAATGCTTGAAATTTATACTCCCAATCAATATCAACATAACCTCGTAAGTCAACTGAATATCGCATTCATCCTAGTATGTTGTCATGGGTATATGTTGATTCATCCTAAATTATCAGAGACAACAATCAATTTGATGTTGTTTTACAATTTCGGAGCAAATTAGTTGTATTAATGACTTTCGACTATGTCTCCTAGATAAACAAAAGCGAAGAAGTAATCCTTCAATCTCTATATGGCTACCAATACATCTATAAACAAGAAATAATTTAATAGTAAATTAGCTGATATAACTTTGACTATTCACCCTCTAAGTAGCATGTAATAGATAAATTATAATATCTCTTTAGATTATTGTTTATCTAATTGGAATCGCAACCACTTTAGTGAATGCATCATTGTATTTGATGCATTTAAATGATACATAATAAAATTCATTTGACAAGATAATTTAGAATATTTATAAACTCATTTTTTGATGCAATGTCAAAGAATAATATATTTTGACTAAGATACAAATATTAGCTACACCGATTTCTCCATTTAAAAAAAAAATCTAAAACAAATTAACAAGGCATTATTTACTTCAAGTTATTCTAAATATTCATCTTTGTAAATCAAATTAAAAAATTTACTTAAACTAAAAAACTCTAAAATAAAAAATTATTTACCTTCACCCACACCTTTCATTTTATGACGTTCCTTCCCATTTCTTATGAAATATGTTTCAAGTATTTGTGTTACAATGGGTGCCATAGTGTTTGGTAATAGATAACACAAGTGCAAGTGAGTATTTTGATAGTGTGAAGTGTTTTCCTCTTCAATAAAAGAAGGTGAGTAGAGTGAGTGATAAGTGAAGTGTTTACATAGAAAAGTAGGCTAGGTAACTAAGAGAATCAATCTCGTTCACTATATTTCAATCCATCGTGCACAAGTCTTGTATTTTGTCATGGCTTGTCCAAGTAAAGCCTGTATAATTGACACCAATATATTGACTACCGGTATCAATGCAAATAGATTGTACCAAACCACTAGCTTAGTGAAAAAAAAAACTTTGAGTGAATAAATATTTTTTCTAAATCATAGTTAACCTGTTGGACTTTTAACAAAAATATTATTTCCTCATGTACTTTTTGCTGACTATTAGTTATATCTCATATTTGCATTTTCCACTAAAAAAATTGTGTGTTAGTGAAAATGTGATTTGACAAATTAAAATTCTTATTTTGTATTGAAATCATCAATTGAATTAGTGGTCTTATTACGAAATAAAAATTATTATTTATTCCTACTATTACTTTTTTGCTGACTTTTTGTTAGTAAGAATTACTTTTTCTATTACACTAAAACCGTTGGTTGAGTTGGTGGTTTTAGTACAATACTCTTTCTCCGTAGTAGAATAAACATTAAATTGTTAAATAGTTTTAATTTGATATTAGATTTGGGAATAATTTTTTGAAGAACATTATTATTTTCAAAATCTTAAAATTTCCTATATTTTGGTACAAAGTCCTATCTTTTTTGGGATTTTGAAAAAAATAATGCTTTTAAAAAAACAATTTACAAATCTAATCTCAAGTGAAAATTATTTACTAATTTAATGTTTATTTTGCCATGGAGAGAGAATGTTATACTAAAATTATTAACTCAATTAGCCCGTTCAATGCAATTGAAAAAGTAATTCATAATGAGAAGCAGCTAGTAAAAAATAATTAGAGGAATGAACAATAATTTTTTATTTTGTACTGAAACCACCAATTGGTGGATTTAATACAAAATAAAAATTTTAAATTGTTAAATGGCCTTTTTCAATAAGACACTTAATCCATTTGATGGTTCAGTGTAAATGTGGGACGTGACCACTAGTCAGTAAAAAATATACAAGAGAATAGTATTTTGTTCAGAGTCCACTAGGTTAATTAATTATTTCAATAAATATATTTATTTTTTCAAAGTATTTTCACCAAAACACATATATCATCTGGTAATTTTGGTGTATAAATATTTCAAATTAATTAATAAAAACATGAGCTTCTTTATACAATTATAATTTACCAAGAGTAATAAAAAATTTCAAGTTGGACTTGTATTATGTTTAAAATGTATTAATAACTAATATATGAAAAATTAGTCATATTAATATATATCCACGTGTCCTGTTGTACCACATTTTGGAACCCTCCTAATATAAGATTTTTGGTTTTGACATATTGCATCTTCTCTAATACTTTGATATTCTTCTCAATACTTAATATTTATATCGACACTAATGTGAGGAGCTTGAACTATATTCACAGATGATTGTTGTTGGCTAGAAAATATCATATGAATATGTTGATTGGATGTCATCATCATCTTAAAAAAAAAATTATTAAATGAGTGTTTAGTTGTCCTGACCCGTTTCCATGGGCCGGACCGGCACTAGAGCCTGAAAAAGCTTAAAGCCACCAAGGCCCGTAGTAAGCCTAATCTCTAATTTAACACTTTAATCATGTGAAAATATTCTACAAGTTGGCCCATTATATTTTTAACGATTCAAACTATTACAATGCTTTATTTCATTCAACTCAATCGTTTCCATAAAATTTTACATACACTTAATATTATTATTACAATAATACAATCTTCTCATAACTGTGGATTTTCTACTACTGTACAATTATAAAGAATTCTAAATAATTCTATCTTATGCATTTAAACAATCCTTACATAACCTTGAAAGAAAAGAGAACTAAAGCTCCAAATCCTAACAAATGATTCACAATCCCCTGAAACAACATAAGGGATAAGGGGGGAAAGGGGTGAGTATAAAACTCAGTGGATAATAACATATAATACCAAACTCACACATTCACACAATGATACATAAGGCATTCTAAATGAACATTCTCCATTCACACAATGGCAATCATATCATCCACAAACAACTGCAACCATATGCGCATCAAGTGGATGTTAGTCAGTGCAATCACCTTAACAGGACCATGCTCTCCCCAAGCATGCTTTAATATCCATCATATCACATCATGTGATTCCATGGTCCTGTGACTTGTGCACCCAGGAAGCCCACCCCCATTCGGGCAAAACCATAAACAGATAAAACATTTTTCGCAAGCTAATTTTCTTTGTAAAAATGTTTTTCCATGACATGTGTCATCATCCATAGTGCACAAGGGGGGGCACTAATCCCACCACTTATGGCCCACCGACGGCATTCTCACCATGCCCGTGCTCTCAACCCAGGTGATTCACATCATTCCAACTCCCACACAACAACCACATATCATCATGTACAACCAATTATTCACAGCATTCATCATTGCACAACCATTTATCCACATACTAGGTATGCAAGAATTTAGAAATAATAAGCACAATGCATAAAATAAATTATGCTGTAATGAATTTGGTAAAGTATTATATATTATTACTCACCTAAAAGCAAGAAGTTGATTTCCACAAATCAACCAGGCTTTCACAACAGTTTATTAAGCTTTTTTAACCTAATATCAAATTAACATTTCATATTCAGTCCTTTATTATTGTTTTATTCATAGTATCTATTTATACTCTACTTTCATCAAATGTTATTATTTATACTTTTAAAGTAAATCAATTATTATGGATTTATTTATTACTTTAATGATTAAAGAAGTAATCCACTTAACTTAAAATCCAATTATCAAAATCATTACCCAATTAACTTATTAAAATCATTTAATTAAATATTTCATATTTCTTTACCACCTAATTAAATTTATCATTCACTTTAATAATTAGATGAAATCATTAATTTGCCACATTCTATTTATTATTTAATTTATATACATATATGAACAGGTATTTAACTTCCTAGATTTCATTTAAAATAATATTTATCAGAATCCTTTGACCATTTATGCCCTTTAATAACTTTAAGCCTTATAAATTATTTGGCTAACTTGATTTATTTATTAAAAGCATTCTTTTTTATTTTACTAACTAATATAATAAAATTTTGGAACTAAATCCTTAAATTCATTTACTTTAGTATATTTCAATAATTGTTTGAAAATTCTATTTTCAAATATCCATTACATTCTATCAAACAATTGCATAATGTCATATAATAAAATCAATTGTGCATATATGTAAATCCTTTTATTTTTACCAAATAATATAATAGGATATAAGAATAAAAATTCTTAAATTCCTTTAAATTTATTTATTCTTCAAACATTACTTAAATTTTCCTTTTTGAATACTATATTAAACTCAATCAAATACAATTCATATTTGTATTTATTTAATCAGTTTATTCTAAAACAATTCATACATAATATTAATTCTATCTTTACTGTTTCTAACTTGCATTGACAAAATTTTATTTATTATTTAATCTATCCAAATTTCATATTTTCAACAATAATCCTCAGCCCATCCTTCGGGCAAAATAGTTTAACATCCCATCCGCCATTTTCATTATTTCTCATATTTCAATTTCGGTATCTATATTGTTCTACCCTTAACAATTCAACTGTCTTTATTTCACATTTTTCCTAATTCATATATCTTTATCACTTTAGTTTGTAATCCATTTAAATTGGCTAATTTCACTAATAAATTTGGAAATTTATTTCACAAGTAATTTTCATGTAGTTTACTTAATTATAATTAAGCCAATTTAATCTAACCGTAATAAATTTCTAATTTGAATTCTATATTGAAATTAAGTGACTGAAATATAATTTATACTGATCAACAATCACACTTCAGATTCATGTTCAGCACACAAAATGCAGCATTCTGCCTCTTGGGTACCTCGCCGGACCGCCGTTGGCCGGTCACCGGACCGCCGCAGTCACCGCCATGCATGGTAGCCGGAAAATCGCACTTGCCCAGAAATTTGTAAAGTTAACACCAAAATGCTCGAAATTCTGTGGGGAGCTTGATTCTGGCCTTAGTTTTGCGGGTCACTGCTTTAGTTGGCCGAAATCGAGCTCGACAGCTCTCCCCTCCACCACACATGGTGGTTTCGCAATCCAACCACGATACTTGAAATTTTTAGAGGGTAAATGCTCGCAGGGAGAAGGGGAGTCGATCTGGGTTCATCCTTCACGCTGGAGTTGCCGAAATCGCATGGATCGCCTGAAATTTCATCACGCCAAATCGTAGGAGCTTCAGTCGCGATCTCTCCCATCATCGACTTCAACTTCACGATCCAAGACCACCGCTGAGTTGCTCTCGTCGAGCTCGTGCCTTGGTTATGTTTGATCGTCGCAGGCGATGGCCGGAGGTGATGGTCGGCGTGAAATCACGCTCTGCAATTGAGAAAGAGGGGAGTCGCGAGAGAGAGAGAGAGAGATGGGGAGGAAGAGGAATTTTTTATTATTATTATTATTTATTATATATATATATATATAACTAAATGGTTCTAGTTCGATTTGAATCGATTCAGTCCACTTCATCAATTGAGTCTGATTTTTCATTGATTTAGAGATTTTCAATTGAGTTTAACTATTCGAATTTGGCTTTTTAGGTTCGATTTGTAGAACAAGAAATTATCTTTCATTGGCTAGAATTTATAATTAAATTTTAAATCAAAATTTTATAAAGATAAATTAATGGGTTATTTCACTAACCCACCAATTACCCATTAATAATAATTCTAATTAATTAAAATCTTTAAATATAAATGATTGAAATTTCCGCAAATATAACCAAATAATCATTTTCAGCTAAATATAAACTAAATAATTAAATTCTCTAATTATAAAAATTCTGTCAGTAATGATTTTTAATACGTAACCATAATTATTTCATAATTAATCGAAATCCTCAAAATATCACCATTAAAATTCTGCAATTTAACAAATCCAACAATTAATTCCTAACCAAAAATTATTTTAGGCTTATTAAATCAATAGGCAAAAGCTCGTGCTAGCGCGGGTTGTTTTATTACTTTATTATCGTATATTAATTAAATTTTTTTGTTATACATATAAGATAAATATTTATATAAAAAATAGAGTAACCACATTATATAGATATATATAAAATTTTTGCAAATAAACATAAATATAATAATGAAGATATATAGATATAAAAATATTATAAATAGATGGAAAAAAATTAAATAGTCAAATCAAATATGAATATAGATAATTATTTTAAATAAGCACTAATTTTTAAATTTTAAAATATATCTAATTAAATGATCTAATAAAAAAGTTTCAAAATTAAATATAGATATAAATAATTATCATAAATGAATGTTAATTTGAAAATATGATCATTATATATATATATATATATATATTTAAATAATAAAATTTAAATTTAAATGATAAGAATATCAATTATCTATCTTTTTAATTTATTAAATGCATTTTTTTAATTTATTAGATGTTATTTTATTAGCTCTCTTTGTTATTTTAAATCTATTTATTAAATTTAATATTTAGATTTCTCTTTAACCTCCTATCTAGGAAGCAAAAGAAATAAAATAAATGAAGAAAGAGCAAAATAATAATAATAATAATAATAATAATAATAATAATAATAATAATAATAATAATAATAATAATAATAATAATAATAATAATAATAATAATAATAATAAATAAATAAATAAATAAATAAATAAATAAATAAATAAATAAAACTGACATTTTATTTATAAACATAAAAACAACACAAATAAATTGAAAAAAATTCATAACACATATACTAAACATCATAAAACTAATTGTACTAAGATAAAAAATAAATTATCAAAATAATGAGATTTAATTGATATTAGTCTTTTTTCTACTTTTATTTTTGCTCTATATCCGTTTTTTCTTGCATACATTTCTTTCTGTATACAGATCATTTCATCAAATTAAAAAATTATAAAAAAATAAAGAATTAAACTAACATTACTGTAGTTAGAGAAAAAGATGCGGTGTTTATATAGATTAAAGTTGTGTTTGTCATCTTTTTGTTAATCAAAATTTGAAAAACAAAATTAACATACACATGAAAAGAAATAAAATCTATAAAATTGAAATAAAATAATTGAAAGAAATGATAAAAGATAAGAAGAAAATCATTGTAAAAATAATCATTGAAATAAGCATATATATAAGTATATTGACAAGGAAAAAAATTCAAAAGTTTTTAAGATTCTAAATTTAAAAATTCAAAAATTTTTAAAGTTTTAAATTTAAAACTTCAAAGTTTTAAAGTTTTAAAATCAATTTTAAAGTTTTAATTATTCAAAATTTTAAATTTTTGGATATAGATATAAAAAAAATGTAGAAAAATTAGTAAAAATTTAAAAAATTTATAAAAAAAGATAAAAAGAAATACTCAAATATCGGAGTTCAACGTCAACTTTTTTAAACTTTTTTTTTCTTCAGAATTATATATATATATAGATTCTCCAACAATTATTTTAAATTATTCAACAAAATAATCAATTCAACTCTTAGTATACTCCACCTAATTAAAATCCTTCTATAATAACCATTAATCCTTAACAAACTATTTTTCATAATTATGGAATATTAATAATAACTAATTAAAATTCTACAATTAATTTAATTTACAAAATCTCAAACTTAATTGAATTCCTATAATTAATATTTAATTAACTAAATCCTCGACTAATTTATTTTATCAAATGTCATGATCCAAAACCGTGGGCCAGACTGGCACTAGGACTTGGGTAAGCTTAAGGCTCCCGAGACCTGTAGTAAGCCTGCACTATCAAAAATCTGTTTCTATTGATATCTGACTTTGAAAACAGTAAGCTCATATTATGACATTATTCAATTATCAGTCAGTAACAATCTTTGCCCAGTTTTAGTATCACATTTGATTCACAGCTCGGGTTCATACTCATTTAATAAAAATACACTTTATGAAAAATTCGTCAGTCATAATATGGTCAAACCTTTCCTGTCATAATTTCTTCAAATTTAAAAAAAAAGTACCCCACAAGTTTTTTTTATCAACATACAGTAATATTTACATATCCAAATATCAATTTATGACCCTAACTGCGGAACCAAACAAAAATACTTAGAATCTTCCAACGTCTCACAAGGTCCATATACTAACTTTTTCAAGCTGGTATTCAATATTATATCTCTGCGGAGAAAGAAGTAGAGTCTTTATGAACCAGCAATACTTCTACTTTTTGAAAAAGTTTATGGAAGGGGAGGGTGAGTTTCACCAAATTCAGTGAATAATAATAAATAATGCATAACTAGACAATCACGCAAAATGCATCTCTAGTCATTGAGTTGATCACACTGTCATTCATGCATATGTCACAACATCAGCATTCACAATTATCTCATCTTCAATAAATTAATCATGTGAAAATTAGTCAGTGACGTCACCAAAACACCCAATGAGTCGTCCTCTCATATGACTCATCCTCTCATACGTGTGCACCAGGGAGCCAATCCCCCATACTTGGCCAACCGATCTAATCCTCGCTTGATCAGCCCTCTTATTATTTTTTCTTACTCTCTTTTCTTTTTCGTACCATCAGGAGGCCACCCTGTGGTTATTTATATAATATCAATATATATCATCAGATGCACACGATGGCGTCGATCTCCCATACATGGCCGACAGTATCAAGGACCGTCCTCATAAACCCATGGTGACCCACTTCATTCTAACTCCACACAACTAAAGCAATTCACATCACAACGGATTAAATCAAATATCTCATCCAATTACAAATTGTCAGATCAATAATTAATATGTGGATGTAATTATGCGATAATTAAATAATAAAATAATATAATTTGTTAACGATATATAAATATATCAATAATGATATACCAATAATATTACGATGACAAAACTATGATGATATGAAAATGCATGTCATGCATAATTTATTATTACTCATAGTGATTATAGGATATTCAAATCTCAGTTCCTATCCTGGCCTAGAGGGACAGTGGATGAATTTAGACGATCTAGAAATTTAAGAATATAAATAGAGCTCATCAGATAACTATTTCTCTTGAAATAATAAATGGAGAATTAATCTAACAAATTACTTTCTATCATTTCTATTAAGTCTAATCTAACTTCAGTACCACTTAGCTGTCAAACATCAATTAATTCGATTTCTCGTCACAACCTTTAAAATAATCTAGATTCATCGCCAATATAATGTAACCAATAATATTCTCATTTCAAATAAATATAAACCCTTCACCAACAATTTTCTTCTTTCTCAGTTTAATTACAGTCCCCAAACATTCAATAACTACTTATTTTTATTCACTTCGATTGATCCTTAATAACCACAAAATATGTCTCTATATCAGATCACTTAGTTCATTAATTCTAATAACCTTAAAATTTATTCATATTTCTATTTACAAATTAACCAATAATAATTCTTTAATGACATATTTTCTCCTTATTAAATATCGAACTTTAATGCTTTAATTTAAATCAATATACTAACAATTTCACTATTAAATTCATGATGTAATATTAATCAATCTCCAAAAATGCATTCTATATTTATTTTATAATTGTTAGTACCAAATTTTCCAATTAAATCAATTAATAATCTAAACAATATCATTAATTAAATTCTTTCTACCTAAACCAATATTGATTTCCTTAACAAAATTATTTCTCAAACCCAATAATTCAGCTAATTAAATCTCTTAATTTTATTACAAAAATTCTACTGTAAATTTTGTTTTCAATCTATAATTTATCAACTATACAATCCAATAAATTATTTAAATTCACAACCACAATCAAATAATTGTTTAATCACATATGCCAAAATCGACCATAGATTCTAGGAATAGTTTCAATACCCTCAATCACACAACATAATCCCAAAAACCATAGATTGGAGACGTTCAAAGCTCGGGTAGCTACATTTGTGGCTGGGATCGATCATAGGCTGTTGTAGCCGTTGGAACAGTCCGTGCAGAGGAGGAATGGTGGCTCTGATGCCCATTGGACGGCAACTCACAGCGGCTGGCTGACTAAGCCTGCTGCTGTCGTCGCGCGAAGGAGTCACTGGAGTCTGAGGCGGCACGACACAAAGGAGCTGCTGCAGGCTGTGGCTCGCGTCACTAGAGGTCTGAATTGGCGTGACGCATTTGATGGAGGAGTTATGGCATGCACGACACAGATGAGTAGCGCTGCTGGGGCTGGCGGTGGTGCAAGCTTATGCTGGTAGTGGTAGTGAGAGGGGAGAGAGAGAGAGAGAAGAGAAAGAAGAAGGGAGAGAGAGAGAAAGTAACATGGAGAAGAAGAAGGAAGAAAAGAAAGAAAAAAAATTACTAAAAATGATGTAAATTTTGAGTTTTAAGAATGTACTGGACCATTTCGATTCGATTTGAACTAGTTTGGTCTGATTCAATAAATCGATTTGATTTTTGATAAACCAAATGGGTCTACGGGTCCGATTAAATTTTGCATGGCTTAAATTTACTGTCTAAAATTTTAGAATTAAAATTTAAATAAATAATTTCTGAAATTAAAATTTTTGGATATCTCAATTCTCCCCTTCTTATAAAAATTCATCCTCGAATTTTAGAAACAATAAAAGAGGACAACATATCAGGCATAGAATATACCAAAAATCAAAATAAACGGAACAAGATAAGTCAATTTCATTTACCAACAAGATAGAATCTCTCACTTAAAATGAAAAAGGTAAGGGTATCTCTCCTGCATTTCAGCCGCCACTTCCCACATGCGCTCCTCAACAGAGTGGTTTCTCCACAACACTTAACCATAGGAATCTCTTTAGACTAGAGTCTACGACTCTGAAAATTGAGAATCCTAACTGGTATCTCTTTGTAAGTTAAGTCCTCATTAACTAGGACTTCCTATAGCTCTAATACATGAGATGGATCAGAAATGTACTTCCTTAACATCGATACATGGAAAACTGGGTGTACATGAGAAAATTCATTAGGCAAATCCAATCGGTACACCACTACTCCAACCTTTGCAACTATTGGATATAGTCCAATGTATCTAGGGGCTAGCTTCCCTTTTTACAAAAACAAATGGTATCTTTCATAGGAGATACCTTTTAAAAGACCATATCTCCTTCTTGAAATGTCGTTTCTTTATGTTTAGGGTTCGCATAGCTCTTCTGCCTATCAAAAGCTGTTTTAATTCTATTCCGAATTATAGGACCCTTTTCACATATGATTTGAATCAATTTGGGTCCACTAACTCTTCATCCTACTTTCTCTCAACAAATAGGAGATCTACACTCCTCACCATAAAGTGCTTTGTGAAAAGTCATACCTACATTCGCTTGATAACTATTATTGTCAATAATTTTATTAATGTGAGGTGTGAATCTCAATATCTCATGAAATTCCATATGCACATTCGAAGCATATCCTCTAATGTCTAGATAGTCCTCTCAAATTGTCCATTAGTTTCTAATGAAAAGTCTTCTCAATATCAAATTTGGTTCCCATAATATACAATAAAATTTTAATTCTAGATAAACCTTTACACATTCTTAACTTCCAAAATACTCTTCAAATTCAAATTTATATTCACATACTTAGTATTCATATTGTCGCCAGTTCATATAGATCACAACTCTATTAGACCTCGATCATTCTGCAATAATAATAATTTCATTAACTTTGTTCATATCATAAAATCTATATCCTTTCAATCTTTTCTATAGCTGATTCATTTCCTCTACTTACATAGCAATTTATCCTTTACATACCCAAGTTAATTACATATTAATTTCTTCCTTGAGTCCTTTATGCTAAATGTTCATAAATGCCCCTTTTTTATTATTAAATTGACTGCTCTATTCTAATAATAATTACTTATGCACTTTGGATTATTTTAAATAAAAAATCCTTTGCAAATGAACATAGCAGAATTCAACTCAGAGCAAATTCTTACAAATTCATAAAATTCATGTCTTTCAAAACTTTATTCGTACCTCTTCTTACTTATCCGGACCACTTACCCATTACATAATCACTACTCAGTAATTAAATAACTTATTCTTGCATATCATGAATAATTCAATAAATACCTCATTTATTGCAAACAAGATATCCTCGAATAATTAAAATTTCTCACTTAATTTATAATCAATTATAGAATGTCAATTTAATATAAATTCCAATAATTGGCACATACGTACTTGAAGAATTCAGTTTTTCTTTAGAGCATTAATTCATTTAGTTCACAACCATAAAAAATTATTTTATTTAAAATACCTATATGCTCCATACACAATTATGCTCATTTAAAACATGTTTACTCCACAAGCATTTATTATTTCATATTTATCATATTTATTTCTTAACTTCTGATAATTCACTCCAAATTTTTGTCATCTAATGGTTAACAAAACTTATACAGATATACCATAAACATTCTTTTATACCTAGAAATTTATCTATCCTATCACCAAATCAACTATGAAATCAAAAGTTTTGTGATCATCATCAAAATTCTTATATCAAACCACATTCCATTTATTTAAAATCCAGTGCTCTCAAATTTGAGTCGTATTATATATTATCTCAAAGATTCCAAATCTCACTTCTTAAGTACCTCTAGATTTCTAATTTCAGGAAGAGTAATGCCTTTTACTTCTCTAAGAAAGAAATTAGCATATTAAATCACATAATCCAAATTCTGACACGCCATGAAATAATAGTAAAGCAAAATATCTCCACATAACATTTTGCTCACATCAAAGTAGAGTAATCTTTAGGAAAGAAAATTCCTTTTCTTTTGAAAAAGACTTATTAATCATTATAAACCCTAAAATTTCATGCATCACTAGGACAAACTCTAGGTATTAACTACAAGTCACTTGGTCCCCTTTTTTTTGCACCCAAAATTCTCCTTTGAATTTTGAAATTCATCTGTCATCTTACCACCTATCCTGTAGTTCACATTCATAATAACTTATAGTTTACGTCTCTATTTTCTTAAGACTTCTTATCATTACTCCATAGCTGGTCACCTCCTTTAGATCGAAACTACTCATTTCTTTTCTCTGGCTCTTCTTTCCTAATCACAATTTATAATTTTCTAATTTCACTTTATCATCAACATAGCATTCAGGAAGACATATTTAAATTGAAAGATAATCATTTCTTCAAATAATTCAATTTCTCCATTTACCTCAAAAACATCTAATAAATATGTTACTTCCTTTATTTATGTACAATTTATATTTTACTACAATAACTCCTTTTCTTCTTTTTCTTTTGTAACCATTCATAAATATTGTCTATTGCTACTTCTCATCATTTCCCTCGTCACCATTTATACATCTCAAATTACTTCATTGCTTTTGAATCTTTTTGATATAAAATTAACGGACTACTTTACTTCACACATTTCTTATTAAATCGTTTCTTATCACACTCAGTTTATTTAAGTTATATATTTTTTTTCTATTGGTCATCTCACTGTACTGACCTTTTCATATAATCCTTCCACTTCATTTACTTTATTTAGTCTGATCCAATGCTCTTTTATTCTAATCTCTGGTTTCACATCTACTAAGCCTCTTTACTCTTTTCTTGTCTTCACAATCTAATTTCATCTCTATGATTTATGATCAATGTTTATAAGAATGAGATCATTAAATATACTTAGACTTTAAAAACTCAAATACTAATAACTCTTATGCACAAACACTCTATAACATGCTATGCTTATATCACCTTTCAATAAACTCATCTCAAAATTAAACCAGCAATACCATATCTTATTTGAAAATTTTAACACAACTAAGGGAATTTGAAATTAGTTGAAATAAAATCTTACAAAATGTCAAAATAAAATAACAAATTGACTGCATGTTTATTAAAGTCTTACCATATTCTTCTTTAAAGTCTTAATTCTATGGAAATCTCTAATAACTCAGAATATTTAAAGGGTAAATATGATGTTCTCAAGCATTTAAACAAACTTTTTCTTTCAAACCTTGTTCAAACATTATCTCACATTGGCATATAAGCTAGATTTAAGAATTAGAACATTCTAATAAAGTATATTTCATCTTATTACTATTTTCGTGAAATCTCTATGAATCTACTTTCTATCTTTTCCAGATTGTCATGGGTTCTCTAAAATGCCACTCCAACATTCATCATTTACTCTGATTATCCACACTAGCTCTATTATCCCTCAAATCTAATATCCATAATAAATTTCTTAAACACTGGCCTTAACATTGCGACTCTTTTGTATACTTTTGGCACATCAAAATCTCTTTTGTCTTTCAAATATCCCAATATCCACATTTTAACTTGATCTTATGCTCCAATTATGCTTATGACCATTTCATCTAATTATCTAATTCTATTTGCTTATAATATATGTATACAAATTCTCAAATACAATTACCTTCATATCATTACATTTTATATATTTTTCATATATAGATAAATACTCAAATTTCTTATCATAATGTGCTTTCAATTCAAAATTAAATTGAATTCAAATTCAAATAGCAAATAAATTCTATAAAAAAAGTTAATATTTTGGAATTTCAGTAACCAGTCTTATTGCTTAAAAACAAATTCATGTTTACACTACATCATCTCTCTCTTTCTCTTTTCTTTAAACAGCTTGTTCAGTATGCAATTTATGATCTAATTTAACTCTTTAATTCTTAAAAGTCATTAACTTAGATTAGGTTAAACAACTCATTTCTTCTTATTGAGAATGTATACCAAAGTAGTATAAATACAACTCAATATATGGGCAACTAATAACAATGATTCTCCAATCAGCATTTTCAATATTTTCATAATTATATTATCAATCTCCCTCAATTATATTCGATACCTATTCTAACTCCCAACTCCTAGGCAACCATAATCAATAACACAATAACATTTAATTTGATGATAATTCTTATACCAATAGCTAACACTACAAGAAATTGTACTTTTTATGACAAATTATTTTGAGACAGGTAAATTTTTGTCACTAAAAATTAGCATATTGTGACAAAAATAAATTACCGTCACTAATAGTATACTTTTGTAATGCAACATAGTATAGTCATTATAAATTAAATGAGTCATCACCAAAAATGACATTTTACCAAAAATTATTATTTTTCGTTATGATTTAATTGGATGGAAAATTTTGCACTTCTAATTTTGGAGGGAATTACTTTTGTGACATTGAAAAATATTAATGACACCATTAATTGTCATATTAAGTAGCAATTGTGACGCAAATATATTTCGTAATAAATTTAATTGGAAAAACTTTACTTATATATGGTCTTGTAGTGACATGATTCTCATCACTAATAATTATATAGCCATAGTGACAAAGTTATCATCATTGATTTGTCATTAAATGTTTTAATATTAGTACGAAAGTAATATATTGTCACCAAAAAAATAATGTATTGATGACGGTATCATTAATTATTAAAGTTATCAATAAAAATCCTATTTGATGAAAAAAATTTATTTTCTTTTATAATTAATTTTTAAGGTAAAAATTGACATTATGTATTTTGAAGGTAACAAATAAAATAACAAATTATCAAATTTTAAGATGAAAAAAAAAATCATAAAATCGTATGTTATATAGATCATTTTATAATTTGTAATTAAATATATTGGAAAAATAATTTTGGAGGAAATAGTTTTTGACATTGACAAACTATTGACGATGAAAATGATAATAGTATAAGTTAATTACAACAGTAATGCTAGTATATTTCGCAATACATTCTATCGATAATTTTTTTTTTACTTTCATATGATTTAAATGTAACACATATGTTGTCATTAATAGTCATATAACTTTGGTGACAAATATCTCATTATAATTTTTCAGTAATTGTTTTAATATTAGTATGTAAAAAATAAATTGTTACTGAAACTAAAATAATTTGGTATACTATATATTATGGCATCATTAATTGTAACTAATGTCAACACTAGGAAAAAAATATAATTCACATCTTAATTGATTTTATTGATAAGATTTAACATTACAAAGGGAAAAAATATAGTGATAAAATTTTCAAATTTTATAACAAATATAGTTATCATTTATTTCTGCGGTTTTATAATTTGTAATTAAAGCTATTAATAAAAAATTTTGGAGGGAATTATTTTAGTTGACATTGACAAATTATTAATGATGATAGAGATTGTCAACATTCTAACAAAAAAGTGATGGACATTAATTGATTTCACAATATTAAATTGAAAATTATTTACTTTTATATGAGCTTATTGTGACATATTTATCATCACAAGTGATCATATAGTTTCGGTGATAAATATACCATTGGTGGTTTGTTATTAATTTATTTTAATATTATTATTAAAATAATACATTGTCACCAAATCTCAATTTATCTCACGCTACTCAAAATTTTGGTTTTTTCTTTTTTTCACTTTGTTTTTTGTCTCGCTCTTTTGAGTTTTAACATTATATGTGGGTTAGTGATTTTTCTTTTTTATTCTTTTTTTATTTATCCCATAAAAATTTGATGATTTTAATGTATTAATTATGGTAGTGTTTATTATAAAAATCAATAAAATGATTAAAAACTAACAAACTTAATAGATTTCAAGCAATTTTCTAACTGTTTGTTGGTCTAAATTTGACCTTATAGCCTTAGTTTCAACTTTCATTTTTCCCATTTTATATGTTACTAAAAAAAATAGGAAATAAATTTTCACGTGTAAATTTTGAATGGAGCATTTATAAACCATTCATTTCATCGTTAATTGGAAAAATGATGCCTTAGTAGAATGGAAGCATTGACACGTTGATTCCAAGTTTTTTAAAAGTTTGTGTTTGAATGAACAGTAATATTTTTTTTATTATTTGGCAAGCATTTTTTATCAGCAAATCAAATAGCCAAAGTAAATCAAATGCTCAAAAAAGGTGAAGTCTGTATTAATAGTTGTAATGTGTACAAAGTAATTAATCTTTAATTTACCTCTCCTTTAGTGCTAACGATTTCCTGAACTTTTCACTCATTTCCTGAAGCAAATTACTTGTTGAAACTTGCAATCTCAAGCTAATATAGACCTACTCGAAATTCTTCCAAAAGCAATTAACAAAACAACAACATAGTTGAAGAATCCTCCCTGTACAAAAAATTTTGCAAAGCTTCTTGAAGCATATTTTGCCGAAATCTAGGTAATAATTTTTTCATCAAAACAATAATAAAATGCATTACCTCTTTTATATTAATGTCAATGGAACCTCAAAAACCTACTCTGCATAGCTTTGAAGCAATTCTATTTTTTTTTTCATTTCAAATTCAAGCACCAGATGCATTTAAAGTTCTAGAACATCTATTTAATTCACATGCAAATTAAAGTAATTATGAGGCAATAATTTTATAATATATATATATATACGCACATATAAGAGATATACAAGCTTATTTGAAAGTTTAATACTTACCTCAAATAAGCGAAACCTATTGTAGAATGATAATACCTACAAACATATATTGCAACGAGTTAAATTATTAACCATAATACAAATAGTGTAATCTATAAAGAAATTTAATAAAAACTATATTAAAAAATTGAAAGAGAAAAGAAGAACTAACCAATAATATCAATAATAAATCTTAAACTAAACATGTATATTTGAATGGATGAATAAGTGGTGAAAGGAACATAAATACAGAAAAATATATAAAATTGCATAAATCTAATCACTTACAGGAAATGCATTCACTCTTCTTAATGTCCTTTTACTGTGATCATTTGTACCAAAAAAATAAGAGCAAAAAACCATCAGAAAAAGAAATTTAAATTAAATTGAGAAATAAACTAATATTATACAATTATATTTTACAAAATGAAAACTAAAAAATTAATATTTATAAACAAAATATAATAAAATATTATTTCTTACACATATATCATTATTTCCATCATAAACATCCTCATCGTCATCCTCAACCCCATTATTGCTATTTTGCCTCTCTTCATCACCACTACAATAATCTACTAGTGTATCATCCAATTCTTCAATTTCATCCAAATCAATATCGACAACCTCTTCATTTCCAAATATTCGTGATGGATCAATTTCTTGAGGATCCATGTCAATCCTATGCAGTGAATGTATTTCATACTCTTGAATAGAGAAAGCATTAGCCATCTCATTGTCTTGATATACTTCATTTTCAATACCTTCATATTATCAATTTCCATGGCTTCAACTTGCAACTCATCGACATCATATATATGCCTATGTTGAAATGGATGCACAACTTTCCAATTATTACCTAATTTTGGATCATCTGTAGAAAACTTGTTTTGCTTGATCTGCAAGTATTAAACAATCATTTTCATACCATTTCCCTGTAATCCTTACACTTGTTATATTTCCATCTCTATGTATCCCTGGATTTTTTTTTCCAAGTACGAGATTGAACCAATCACACTTAAAAAGAATGATATGTCTATTCTTTACATAATCTAACTGAATAATTTCATTCACTACACCATAAAAATCAATTAACTCATCAACATGATTTCCTTTAACTATAACTCCACTGTTTTAACTTCTATGACGACTATCACGTTCCTTAGTGAGAAATCTTAGAACATTTACAATATAACCTGTATACTTCCTAACACATTTTCGTGGTTGACATGCAAGTGAGTATAAACCTTCATTTGAGTTAGATGGAGCAGTTTCATACAATTGTGTCATCTACAAATAAATAACTTAGTTAAAAAAGTTTATATTATATTGTAAAATGTGAAATAGTTCTCAATCATAAAAAATTATTACTTATTGTTTAAACCATGTTAGGAATAATTGCTTATGTTGATACTTCACATCTTGACAACCTTTTAAAAGCAACTCTTCCTTATGCTTCCTGTAATAAATACTTTTTAGCGAGTAATGTGTTGAATTGAAATACGAAAATGTATAATTTCTCATGCAAGAAAATGTACAAATATCATAATAAAACTTACTCAAAGTATGGTTCCAGTTCTTCATAGTTTTGCAAAATATACCATTGCGTCATATTATACTCTTCAACTAATAACTCTTCAAATTTAACTTATCCAAACTGTTAACACTTTTGAGAAAAAATAGATATGCCACCATGATTTTCTATATCAGAATTTCTGTCATCTCAATTGAATCGAGTCTCAATCCCATGCAAGTACATTGAACATAATGTTAAACAGTCCTTTGAAATATAAGCTTATACAATAAAACCTTCTGGATGAGCTTTATTGCGCACATTTACTTATATTCACACAATGATCTAAGAAAATACTAATATTAGTAAAAAGGTTATAGAGGAATGACAGTACAAAGTGAACAAATATAAGATAATACATATTATGTTACCTTTCAATAGGATACATCCACCGAAATTGGACCATTCCACCAATCATTGCCTCATAAGCCAAATGAATTACCAAATGGACACTTATATCAAAAAATGCAAGTGGATATATCATTTCTAACTTGCAAACTATTAATGAGATGTCCACTCTCAATTTCTCCATTTCATCTTTATTTAACTTTTTAGAACATAGTCGTTGAAAAAAATAACTCAACTCGGTCAATGCAGTGGATACATCTATAATTAAGCATCCGCGAATACTAATAGGAAGTATACGCTGTAGTAAAATATGGCAATCATGACTCTTTAATCCCGGTAACTGTGAACCCCTCTACCCCACCATACGCACTCGCAATGTGGAAATGCGTATGACAAATGGATAGAAATGCACTTAATGTGTGAGAGTCGCCACCTTGTTTAATTATTTAAGGGTAAACTAGGAAAACCCTAAATGACTCCAGTTTTAATTAACCTAGTTAACTAGATTAATTACCCAATGGTTAA
>CANUEP010001692.1:0-33773 GCA_947857235.1 Jatropha podagrica
TTTGAATTTATTTTCTACTTTAATAATTAAAGAAATAATTCATTTAACGTAAATCCAATTACCAAAATTATTATCCAACTTATTAAAATCATTACGCAGTTTACCAATTACAATCATTTAATTACAATGATTTTCTTTTAGAACCATATTTTATTTTTTTAATTATAAAATTATTAAATAAAAACAAAATAATAAAGTTTTTAATAATTATATAAAACAAACCGTCCAAGGTAAGTTGCCGGGGAGAAAAAAATAGTGACGCACAGTATTTTTCGAAAATATCCGATTCGGGTCTAATTCGGTAAAATAATT
This sequence comes from Jatropha podagrica, assembly GCA_947857235.1. Lineage (NCBI taxonomy): Eukaryota > Viridiplantae > Streptophyta > Magnoliopsida > Malpighiales > Euphorbiaceae > Jatropha > Jatropha podagrica. The sequence goes on from CANUEP010001692.1 coordinate 313, forward strand.
GGTCCGATTTTTTTTTAATCGAAAAATTTAGAACGAATCAAAAATGATTTTTCGGTCCCAATAAATATTACGTGGCGTAATATTATTGGCTACAAAATTTAATGATTAAATTTAAATGGAATATAACTTTGAAATAAAAATTTCGGGGTATTTCAAGACTGTAATTGAACAAAGTAAGAAAAAGATTATTGGAGGCAAGATTATATTTATACGAAATGAAAATATTATTGATTATATTATGTTAGTGGTGAATTTAGATTATTTTAAAAGTTGTGATGAGAAATCGGATTAATTAAGGTTAGCAGCTAAGTGGTACAGAGTTTAGATTAGTTTTGACTGAGAGAATATGATGTAATTTGTTAGATTAATTTTCTATTTATTATTTCGCGTTGAATAGAATAGTTGACTGATGAATCCCTTCTATATTTTCATATTCATAGATTGTCTGAACTTGTCTACTGCTCCTGCGCACCAAATCAAAATTAGGATTTGAAAATCCTAATATCATTGAAGTAGGAGATCCCCAGAGGAGAGTTAAGGCTTTGTTTTCTTCTCCACAAAGCTCCAAAGTATATTTTGAACTTATACAGTTAATTAGTTAGAATACTGCTACTTTGAGAAACTTCTCTATTTTTGCGCATTTTGAACTCTACAGTTGTAAGGTGTATATTTTAATTATATATATTATGAGTGAGCTACTATATGAAATAATGGCTATCCTAAATATTTATTCGGATGTATGTGTGAACAGTAAACATCATATGTTTGAGATTTATTAGGCCTGATCACATGTGATTGATTGAGACATTTACCATTGGGCCATGGCCATATGGATACTAGACTCACACAGGTTAAATTCTATATGGGCTCACTATTATTTGAGGATAGGTAGACTCGTATATGGATCTTACAAATTAGGCTTACTATGGGTCTCAGGGGCCTTAAGCTTACCCAGGTCCTAGTGCTGGTCCGACCCATAGTTTTGGGTTGTGATAGCTAGTCAAATGATTAGAAAAATATTACAAGTTGAATATTTTGTCCTTTTGAGGACAACGAAGCTTGGAAGGGTCGGTTGCTTTTGAAGCATGCTGAATAATAGATAGAATTTAAAGTGGCAGTTATAGTTGAGGGTCTTTTTGAGTCTGAATTGTGTCATAAAATTTTTTTTGTTAAGAACAATTTTAGAATTATTGGAATCCACACCGTGAAAGCAACGCTGTTGGTATCTTCTTGGCCAATGAAATCTTTGGCCAAAAAAATTTCAAAAATGTCATATATATTTTGCATGGTAAACAAGCCTCAATAACAAATTAAATGTTGGTCCAAGTTCATATTATTGATGAACTAAATAGTGACCCAAATTGGAAAAAAATGCAAGAATAAAAAAGGAAAGTCAAAGGTTAAAAAAGATAACACATCAACAATTGTAGTGAGAATCGAATGAAGTTGACCTAACGAAATTCTTGTTTACACATTTCTAATGTATTATAGCCTTTGAACAACTGCAATTGATTTACACAATTTTATGTATTTGAATTTTAGTACCAATTAACATATGGATACATCGGCTATAGAATGGTTAATATGAATAAGCTTGTTGGGTTATATAATGATGTATCCATATCCTATTGCGAGTGAAATTGAGTAATTGATACTACCCATGGTTCAAAGGTCTCCATATGTATATAACACAAAGTTAATTTATTTATCACTAGTTATCTTGTACTTCAGTCATCAAAATGAACACACAAATGTCGTTGTCATTAGAAGAGAAGGAACATTTAGAAAGTTATATTTACCCTAGTGGCACCATTTGGTATGGGAAGAAGAGGAAGTTTGCAAATAATAAATTTATTCTTCAACATCTAGTTCGTTTGCTAATTATATTTTTTATGGTCCACACATGAAACATATTGAAAATGTTGAACTGCATATAATGCTTGAGGAAGTACCATCGAGTAGGTTATGGGGAATAAGATGTGAGTTAGAAGCACATTATCGATACCATGAAATTAGGGTGCCAAAGATTGTTTCTACTATGCTACCAAGAGCAACATTTAATGAAATTGCACAGGTTAAACAAAAGCTGAAGAGAGAAATCAATGTCATGCAATAATGACTTGACTAATACCATTTAGAGCTCATGTCCAAAACAATAGACAAATAAATATTGAGGGCTCTATCATGGCAGATTATTCTGACGATAACAGTGATAATGACTTTCAAAAGTGTTTACCTTATTGCTTGTTATGATGTTGCCAGATATGATAGTAAAATGTATGGTGAAATTATAAGTATGGATGGATATTTATCAATTAATCATGTATCTTCAAATTATTATATTTTATCATATCAAATATATTTATTGATGTTATTTAATCATTACCTATTTAATTTTTAGAGAACGTAGTGAAATTAATAGTGTTGTCAGGATCGTTAAATGTTCTTATTATGTGTTCCATCTTTATCGGTAGAATGTAATGTTATCGGTTTGAAAGCATTCTACATGAATAACAGTATTATGTTAGTGAGGATATGGGATTTTTCTAAAAAGTAAATTTGGAAAGAATCAAGTTGAATGGGCTTGGTTGATTTTATTTAGTAAATTGATTGTCTTTATTTAACCCATTTGTTAATCCTCGAAAAATGATTCTCTTACTTTGGTAAGAGTTTTATTTTTATAGTCGCCATCCTGATTAGGAAAAATTTCCAAATTAGTTGATTATTTGGAATTGTTTAAATCAATTTTAAACCAGAGAGGGGGTTCGAGAGTTAGGTAAGATAGGGGAAAGTGCTTGCAACCCTATTGCTAGGTTAAACCAGCCTCCTCATTGTCCAATATTTCACAATAGCTTAAATAATGCGATTAACTAAAAATGAGATGTAAATACTTTTTATGCAATTTGGAAAAACTATGTCAACCACAAATTATTACAAATCATTAATCAAATATGCAAAGAAAGAGGAAGGAGAAAATAATTACATTCCATACCTAATCATGCAATCTACCCATTGCCCACCAAATTTCCCAATTCTGCAATAATATTACATACAAGCATTTATTGAGATCCATTAAAATCTTTTTACATTTTGCAATAATACAACATTAGAACATAACAATAGTAAACATCCATATATACAATACAAACATAAAATAAATGTTCTTTACAGAATCAAAGATCATACATACAAAACAGCAATCAATCATTCATTCACATAATGAAAATATGACGCATGTTCGTAATTTAAGATTGATGAATAAAGGGTTAGTGTGATCATAATACATTAAATTAAAAGGCATAAAATTAAAGGATATAATAATAAAGTGCTTGAATGTAAAGAATAGTAATTAAAAGGTAAGAATTTAAAGTTTAAAATGAGATTTAAGCTCATGGTCTTGATGTTCATCATGGATGATGAACAAATACACCAATCATTGCTTTCAATCTTGTTTTTATTGTTTATTTGATCCATATGTGGTCAAATACACATACCTGACAACTTAAGGTTGGAGCTTGATCACTGGATCTCTGAATTAGGGCTATTTATTAATTATTAAACACAGGGAGATGTGGCATGCGTCCCATATAGTGGCATGAGGCCCTTTCCAGATCAGAAAGGTTTTAGATCACAAATAGAATCAAATATAGGGGATCTGGGTTGATGTGGGGCAAGTCAAAGGCTTGTGGCACATGCCACACATAGTGGCTTACACCACTAGCATAGGTCGTGCGCCATAAAGGCTTAAAAAGTCCCTTATGGTTGATCCTAGGTTTCACTCACAACTAGACTCGAAATAGGTGCTTAAAACACTAAAAAGGAAAAGAAAAAGATGAAGGAATGAGTTGAGGGTTCTTAGATATTGCCTTTTGGTGATTTTCTTGAAGTTTAGTTCAAAAATGGATGAAGAAACCTGAAAACTCTATTCTAGATCCAGTAATCTGGGATTCACAATTGATAAATGTGTTTTTTGGGGTTTCTAGCTAATCCTTGAGGGTTTTTTAATCACAAAAGAGTGATGAATCTCAACTTTTATCAAAGGGTAACACAAGTTGCCCTTGATTCTAAGTTTAATTTTTAAAAGATTAAGAGTCTCCCCAAGGTGTCAAAAATTTCTCCCCTAAAGCACAAACTCCCAATGCCTATTTATAGAAAAATGAGAGTGGATATCCCCATTTTGGATTGACATGGTAAAAATGCCACTAGGGGCCTGACAATAGGACTGGGTGGCATGCAAAATGAGGCAATTCATCATGAAGAATGTTGGGCAGATCCGATGTGCTTTCTAGGCCTGGTTTTGTCGCAAAATGCCCGATAACCCAAAAAAGTGAAAATGGTTAAACATATGGATAATCTTAGCCACAGACCATTGGTTTAAAAATCGGGGTAATAAGGAATCTCAATCCAAATTTATGTGAAAAACAGTTTATTATCATTGAACCTTTTGGGGGCAAAATTTGAGCATGTATAGTTTGCCCCCATTTTGATTATATTTTGCTTTTAAAGCAAAATGTCACCAAAGTGTAAAGTAGATGTGTAAGTAAGAAAATAATTACTTGGCTTACATTCTTTGAACATCTTAAATGGATGAAGTGGGCCATTTTGGCGGCTTTATTGATGTGAATTGTAGGTTGAAAATTGTTAGGTAGACAAATTGCGCCATGATGATTGTTGGCAACTTCAGTGACTAACTACGCCAATCAATGACTTTGATAAAAATGTAGTGCACCAAATGGTAGCTTAAAGAAAAATCTAAAATGCTCCACTATGGGAAATTGTCCTTTAGATATGGAATGTGGAAGGAATGAACCACTTGGGATAGCTTCAAGGGTATTGCACATGGGACGGCTTCAATAGATGGGTGCCTTCTTTGAAGGGCTTGGATGCACCACCTGGGATGTCTTAGTTCTGAAATGCTCCATTGTGGGAGTTTTTCCTTTATACATGGAATGTAGAAGAAGATGCACCACTTGGGACGGCTTTAGGGGTGCGCCACTTATGATGGCTCCAATGGATGAGTGCCTTTTTTGAAGGGCTTGGATGCAACACCTAGGACGGTTTGATTCTGAAATGCGCTACTATGGAATGTTGTCCTTTGGACATGAAATGTGAAAGTAGATGCGCCACTTGGGACGACTTCAAGGGTGTGCCACTTGGGACGGCTTTAATAAATGAGTGTCTTCTTTGAAGGGCTTGGGTGCGCCACCTATGACGGCTGGTTGACCATGATTTCAACACCAAGCTCTAGAAAATCCTACTACTGGTGTGAGAATCAGCTCGATTGGACGTCGTTTGGGCCTCAAACAGATTCTCAGAAGCCCCAAAACCCAGAAACCAATGGAAAGGGGCATTCTGGTAATCAGCTAGGATCAGCACTAACCAGCCCAGCAGTAGGGCCAATCAGCCTAGCATCAGCGCCGATCAGCCTAGCATCGGCGCCGATCAAGCTACCGCTAAGACCCTCCTCCAACGCTTATAAGGAGGTGGGTGGTGCCGAGCAGTTTGGCTCAGCCACCCCCTTTTGCCTGTAAAAGGCACACTCCCTCCTCATTTCACACACCTCTTGTTGTTTGATTGAGCGCTTCTCAAGCATCGACGACTCTCATTCTCATTTTTGCGATTCCACGCCACAAAGTCTGACTTTGCTCATCTTCCATGGTTGAGTTTTAAAGCTCGACTTGGCTCTCAAAAGTCAATCCTTTCAACTTTTAATCACACTTTGACCTTCCTTGGCTCGTTCATTATTTCCTCCTATCCAAAAGCCTCAAACTAAACTTGAGCACCGTAGACTATTCAAAAGCCTCAAAATCTGACTTAGCACCTATGTTCCCTAAACCGGGGGCAATGCCCGAGTCACGCCATCAAATCCTGGGGTGATTTTCACTAGCGGGGCTAGAACTATCGGGGTAATCATTTAATGGGATACCATCTTCAACTTGTATTAGAAAATTACCTAAACTCCCCAATTTGTAACAGTAAAATGCCTTTTACCGCAATTGAGAAATTTCGATAGCCGGATTGCCACGTATTTAATGCATGGTAATTTAATTTGATGAGAAACCCTCTTATTTTCCATGTAAGCATTTTTCTCTCTCCCCCATCTCAGCAATCAGACCCTCGCCTCTCTCTCTCTCTCTCTCTCTCTCTCTCTCTCTCTCTCTCTCTTTACTTTGTCGATTAGGTTTGTTTTTTATGTAATTATTTTTCTCTTTTCTCTCTTTCATCGACAATTTTGAAACCCATTCAAGTCTCCCCTAACCGAGACCTTAAATCGCTGCTCAATCTTTAGTTTGTTTAGAGCATGTGAATCATTTATCACTGCTGTTTGTGAAATTGAAGCCCATCTTTCCAAACCCAGTCAAGTCTCCCCTAACCCGAACCCTATAATGCTACTCAAACTTCACTTTGTATGGAGTTTGAGAATCCTTTTTCATTACTGTTTGCGAAATCCAAACCCATCAAAAGGTAGGATTTAGGGTGTTAGCCTCCTTTTTAAGTTGCATTTTCTGTCATCTTTTGTTTTGCTTGCAAAGCATCAATTTGTGCCTTTACTTAAAGCAACGATATGAGAATAGAAAGAAAGAAGAAGAAATGAAGCGATAAGAAAGGAATGAGCCTTGGACGTATATGTAAAGTGAGGCACAGTTTAGAATAAAAAAAGAAGAAGGAAGAGAGAAGAAAGGTAGATAGAGAATCTGTGGAATCCAGACGCATTGCTTCAATGGATGCACACCCAATAGGTATTTATCCTATTCTATCTTATTTTATATTGAACGACTTCATTGTAGAAAACATGTGGTCCACCATTATTGAGACTTTTTATTATTCTTGCTTTTGGACTTTTGTGTGGATGAAAAGGGCAAAAAGCAATGGGTTGGACATGTGGTTCTACTGTGCATGTTGAGATTTTTTGTTATTGTTGATTTGGATTTATGTGTTTGATGTCCATTTTAAATACGGTGGTTGTGCCTTTATTAGGGTTTTTAGGTTACTGACATTGTTAAATTTACTCATTGCATCTTTGATTTGCGTGGTTATTGATGTTTACTTCAAATTTATTGCATGTTTTTGTTTTGAGTAGGCGGAGAAAGGCTTGATTATGATTTAATTATTCACTATAGAGGTGTAAAGGGGCAATATGGTTATTTTGATAGTCTGAGTTTAACCTAATTAGTTGCAATATAGATAGGATGTCTATTATCAGGGTAGATAAAGCCTTATAGAGGATGCGTATAGAGGGGGGTTTGTAGATATTGGTGGTTAGAATTGGGTAAAGCATTTAGTGAGGGTCTTAAGCCATTTGAAAAAGAAAGTGATGCCTATGAAATATCTTTATATGATAGTGACCATGGGATCATTCATGTATATGTAGAACACATTGGAGTTGCTGAAATTGAGGAGGCCCTAAATGTTAATGTTCGTACAAGTTCTATAGTTATAGAGGAAATTGTGGATGAAAATAATTATGTAACTCTAAAACCATCAAAACCATCCAAAGCAAGCACTTCAAAGCAAATTACTCCATATAAGCATACTTTTTCTACATTGTTGTGTCTGCCACCCACTGAGCAACCTTTAGGTGACAATTCTCAATCTTTAAATGACACGCAATAAACCTTAGGTGATACTCAACACACGTTAAGTGACTTGAACCAATGGAAACTTAATGAGGACTTTGAGTTTGTGGTAGGGGGAAGTAATGGCACAAATTTATATGAAAATATAAGAGGGGATGAGAAAAATGAAGTGGGAGTGAATGCGCAAAATGAGACAGCAGTGAGTGATGGTGGGGAAGAAGTAAGAGGGGGTGAGGAAAGTGAGGCAGGAGATGGTGAGGGTGTAGGAAAAGTGAGAGGGATTAAGCAAAGTGAGGCAAGAAAAGGGTATGGTGGAGAAGAAGATGGTGGAGAAGAAGAGCTTAAGGATGATGAATATAATGTTGAGGATGTGGATGATGATGATGATTTTACTACTATTTTCAATGATAGAGGGAATGAAGCAAAGGGTAGAGGGAGACTTATAGAGATTGGTGGCATAAAGATTGAGGGTGTAGGAGACACAATAAACAAAGAGGTAGGAGATGATGAATCTGATTATGCTCCCTCAAATGAATTAAGAACTGAGTCTAATAGTGATGATGAAGGGAGGCCTAGGTATCCAACATTTCATGGTAGAGACATCTTGAAGCCAACCTTTAAGATAGAAATGTTGTTTAAGAATAGGGAACAATTCAAAGAGGCTTATATGAATTTTGGGATTGTCAATAGGTTTCAAGTGTCCTTTAACATAAACAAAAAAAAAAAGTCTAAGCTAAGTGTCATAATAACTATGGTTGGAAAATCTTTGCAAGTAAATTCAACAAAAAATCAACCACTAACCCAACATTCCAAATCAAAACTTACCATTTCAACCACACATGTGCAAAAGTCTTCTGTTACTTTCATTGTATTGCCACATGGCTTTCAAATACTCAGAGGACTTTAAAGTAAACACTAGTTGGGAGTTGATTCATTTCATTAATAAGGTTCAAAAGGAGCACAGATATACTATAGGGAGAATGAAGGCACGAAGGGCTAGGGTAATGGCACTTAGTGTGATTCATGGTGGTGAATCACAGCAGTACACATTGTTGCATGACTATAGGGCAGAACTTCTTAAAACAAATCCTGGTTCCACATTTATTTTCAAGAGTGATGGGGTGGTTTTTGAGGGGATGTATATATGCCTCTACCTTTTAAAGAAGTGCTTCAAAGAGCATCTTAGGCAACTAGTTTGTGTTGATGGTTGTTGGCTAAAGGGGACATATGGGGGCCAACTTCTTTCAGTAGTGGGTATAGATCCAAACGACTGTATTTTTCCTATTATGTATGCGGTGGTCAAGAATGCGCACACAAAGAGTTGGGGATGGTTCATGGAGTTGCTGAAGGAAGACTTGGGCCTCAATAATGATTATCACTTTTCCATAATGAGTGATAAGCAAAAGGTAAGAATGAAGCTATTAACTTTCCATTTCAAGTAACTTATTTTTTGCATTTTTTTTAACTATAACTGACTTGATTTTTTTTTTGTAATCTATTTTTTTCTACAATTTTTTTTATTTTATGGACTTCTCCAAATCATAGGGCTTAATGAATGTCATTAATAGATTGTGTGTTAGGCATTTATATACTAATTATAAGACACAGTTTAAAGGCAAAGAACTTAAGGACATGTTATGGGATACAGTTAGGGCAAGTCATAATGCTATGTTAAAGAAGTGTTTGGATGATATCGAAGGAAAATGTCCAGAAGCTAGGGATCGGTTGAGAACTAGGCCATGTGAAAATTGGTCTAGAGTACGCTTTGGGACAAACATAAAGTGTGACATGCTTACCAATAATTTATGTGAGTCCTTCAACACATATTAGATGCAAGAGACGAAACCATAATTACTCTGCTTGAGATGGTAAGAACAAAGCTGGTGAAGAGGCTATATAGGAAGAGGGAATAAATGAAAAATGTGCAAGGTCCTTTGCGCCCTAAGATACAGAAAAAATTAAATGAGAATAGGAAATTTGCACATTATTTTATACCTACTTTCACAAGGGGACCTAGGGTTCAGGTTGTAGGACCTCAGGGTCAATATATAGTAGACATGGATCAAAAGACTTGCTCTTGTAGAAGGTGGGACCTCACAGGCATTCTATGTGGACATGTCATTCCTTGCATAGTGGGAAACAATGAAGAAACTGAGCTGTATGTTAATGACTATTACAAGGTGGACACTTATACGAAGGTTGACAGTCATTTCATAAACCCATTAAATGGTCCGAAAATGTGGCCTAAATTAGGGAACATAACAAATATTAGTCCCCCAAGTCCTATGAAGAAGAAAAGGGGTAGAAAGCCATTAGCAAGGAGGAAGCAAGTTGAGGCGCTGGCTGCCACTAAGGGAAAACTAAGCAAGAAGGGCTTAGTGAACATGAAATGAAGCATTTGTGGTGTTGTGGGGCACAATAAGAGGTTCCATGGAGGTAGAGAGCAAGTTGAAGGTGCATCTCAGCAACCCCCTTAAGCAGAGGTAACAATAGTTAATGATATGCATTATATTATTGATTTCTTTAATTTGAACAAGGTATTGTGTCTTATATTTTATTTCCATTTGCTTGTTTCTTGTGTTTATCACAGAGTAAGAGAGGCAACACCAGCAGTAGTGTAACTTTTAAGCATCGAAAGCGAAAGAAGTGACAACAGAAGATGCAGCTTCTCAGAACAACCAGCAGCCAACACAAGCTAGCAACATACCACTAGAGGTAACTATCCAGTGGGTTATGAATGTAATATCTGCTTTTATTTCATTGTTTGTTCATTAGTGTGGTTGCATTTATTACATTGTATTGATTATTTATAATCTTTTTTGGTAAAGGCAAGTGGCAAAAATGTGCAGCGTGTTGGTGAGAGCCAACCAACTCAGGCTTCTTCAGTCACAGATGGATAGCAAATCTAACTAACATTCAGAACAAAAGGCCTAAAAGGGAGATTATTAATACAAGACCAAGATGGAAATAGAGACTTTTTTGGTTTATATGAATTTCTTTTTATGTTTTGAAGTTTTTTTATGTAGTTTTTAGGATATTTGTGTGAAGTTTTTAGGAGATTTTCTGTAAAGTTTTTGGGATATTTTTGTGAAGTATGTGACAGATTGGTTGTGGAGTATTTAGCAGATTTTTTGACAAGTTAGTAAGGGATTTTTTGGGATCATTTTGACTTATTTTTCTTAATAGGCTAAAGCTTAAGAACCTAGTACATTCTTTTTGTCTTCAACAGTGAATCTGCTAGCAATTAGGTGCAGCTTCAATGTTGAATCATGTAATAGGCATATTTTCACTTAGGTGCAATTCAATATGTAAAAACAATAGAGACGTTTTGTAATCTCAGTTTTACTTTTAATGAATTTTAGTTCACAATCATTGTTGATCATTATCTTTGCAAGTTATAATATCATCTTTATACTATATTGTTGAATTTCAGTTCATTAGCATTGTAGATCAGTGTTGATCATTCTTTCATCAATTTTATGAACTTTGTATCTGTACCAAATGACTCCTATTTCTGTATCTGTACCGAAACAATTTATGAACTTTGTTAATATTGATGAATCACAACCCAAAGGGGATCTTCAGATTGAAAGAAAAGAGAGATTAGATAGGCCAGATTTAAAGAGATACAACAGAAGGGACAAGACTAGTGCCATTGTGCATGATCCCAATGCCCAATCATCTTCCTTGCAATTAGATCCTAAAAACCAATGTGGTAAGATTCCGATAACTCCTACTATCCCTACTTCTAATAACTCCAATGTGGTAAGGTTCCGTAACTCCTACTATCCCTACTATCCCTAGTCCTACTATCCTTTCGATGTGCTCCTAGCCCAACTATTCCAGTAATCCATCATAAGTGCCGCTCTTCGCTAGTTTGTCGCCTTGGTCAATGTAAAGAAGAAAATATGGGATGAGATCGGTAATGCCTTCAGCAGTACCACTACAATGTGGATGTTGACATTACTAGAAGGGACCAGGAGACAACGAAGCAGGGGGTCCAAAAATCATTCTCTTCATTGCTCACAAGATGGAGAGGTAAGGCCACCCAGATGCTTAACCGTCCCTCGAAATAAGAACAGATTGACATCATAGTCAAGAACTTGCTTCCCTCTTACTAGAATCATTTAAGGACTAAGTACCTTCCAGACTTCTAAGCTCTCATTGTAACGGCCCCTTTTTTGCCCCGCAAGGCCAAGCAAGAGGTGTCACATTCTGTGCCAGAGGCACGTACCGGCTTGCTTATTAGTGCAAATCTAGTATGAAGTAACAAGAAAAATAATCCAAACAATTTATTGTTTTAAATAAATAAACACGTAACGAAGTTTTGTAAACCATAACTTACTTTAAACAGTTAAATTATAAAAGTCTAGAAAAAAAAGATTTAAATCTTTCAAAGTAGTAGTGGTAACCCATCAAACAGTTCTAAAATATTTTAGGCAATTCCTAGAGCAAACAACAAGAATGTTCTTTGAAAATATCATTTAAGAAACGATTAAACCAATTAATAAAATATTCCAACGTAACAATGAAAATCTCGAGATCCTTCATAACATTTAATGTTCCATTACAAAAAAAATGAATTCTTAAAAGAAACCATTCCCAAATCCAACATTTATAAATCTGAAAAATGTCAAAAGTTCAATCTCAAAATCAAAGACCAAGTCTATGTGGAACAACCCAAAATCCTTATAGAGTTCAAGAAATAAAATCAAATGTACTGAAATAGATAAGTTCCAAGCCCCAGAAAGCAAACCAATGCTCTCTTTATTTCAAATCTAACACATGTCATGAGTCTATAGTTTAGACTCACACTCTAGTTTAGAGGTAGATGTTCTTTCTGGACACTGGTACTCGAGATCTACAGCTAACGAACTTCAACCTACGCGAGTTAAAAACATCGCGTTGAGTATGAAATTCAGTGGTACTCAACAATATGTATATGCATTCACATAATATAGAAGTATGGTTTATTGAAACCATACACAATATCGAAACGTCGTGTACCACAACAAATCACATTCCCATACTATATCTCTATGCAACACTTACGGTATAAACACATCCAAGTTTGCAACTCAAGAACCCACTTCAATCAATATGCATAAATATTAGCTTGTCTCCCAAGCAATTCATATATAATATATCCCTGTTGCTTGCAGTTAAATAATCATATAACAGCGTTAATTCACACATGTGATAACATCTAGTTCATAAAGGTAACTCAAGTAATTCCATAATATATTCACAATAAAGATCATACAATAGAATAACCTATCACTTTATTTGAGAATTTATCCACAGTATAAACATACATATTACACTTTTATGGCAGTATCTTGCATAATAGATAATCATATTAATAATCTTATAAATAACTTGCACAATAAGTAATCATATACGAATAGTTTGTAGGTAACTTGAATTACAAGTAATTAACCATTATAGTTGTGTTAACCATATCATATTCATTAGTCTAGATATTTGGGCCTTAACAATTACTCAGCTAAAACAGAAGCATAACAGGTAATAGTACGGTATCTAATAACCGTCAAACCAATAATGGCTAGTTAGCCTTTTAATAGTAGACTTATAAAGTCTTTCAGATACAGAGTCAGTAGAGTGCGTCCACTTGTCCTGAAGACACCCATATGTCTGGCATATGATCATAACACAATCCAAATTAGAATTCGTAGCATGCTTAATTTTCAGAAACAGATAACCATATTCTAGCAACTATTCAACCAAGACCACAGTAAGAGCCCATTAATTCTTTTTAAGTCAATCTAGTTTAAATCAACTTCCAATTAACCTCCACAATCAAAATGTCAAGCAATACACATAAAAAGCGTGTAATGGACTATTTTTCAGTGTCGGTAATAGTGATTTATCGGTCTTTGAATAGTACCATCAATTTAGGACTTGGTATCAATTTGGTTCGGAAAAATTACTGTGTGTCTATTATGTTAATTAATATTTTTGGAGCATGTTTGCATGATTTAGGTGGTAGAAAACATTTTATGAATATTTTTGGAGAATTACAGCAACTAATGAATATTATTTTTAGTGTGGTATATTAAAGAATAAATGAGGAATTATTTTTGTGGAGTTAATTTAATTAATTTGTGGAGTTAAATAATAATTTGAAGGAGAATTATTAGATGAAATATTTAGAGCCGTTAGATGAGATTACCTAGAACTTAATCATAGTAGTTGATTTAGCATAAAATTGGAAGCAAAGTTTGACTTTGCTACTTAAGTCACCAACACTTTCTCTCTCCTCTCATCTTCTTCTTCCATGCCATTTCCATCTCTTCCTCCTCCTCCATTTCTTTCATTTTTGTACCACAACTCACTACTAAACTGCCCAATTAAACAATAGAATTGTGATTAATCCTTAAGAATTAAGTAGTAGAAGCTAAAATTTGGAATTCCTAAGCTAGAGAATTGAAGTTGCCACTAAAGAGGTAAGTTTTGATTTTTGGGTTTTGTAATTTATTAAGTAGAATTCTAGGATTAGACATGGAATTAATGCATTAAACCATGCTCCTTTCTTTTTTAATGTTAATTTTGAGTTTAATGAGAATTTTTCCTACTTGAAGACGTTGGTGAGCCCTCTCACAAAGGAAATGATAAAGCTTAAGGGAAGAGCTTTATAAGCTCCTTCAAGCTTCATTAAAGAGGTTAGTGCTATAATACCTTTAATTTCTTTTCAATTTCTTCAAATTGAAATTTTTAGGTTTTGGTTGATTTTTGTGAATGTGTGTGAATTGAGTTGGGGAATTGTGATTTTTCATGACTCTTAAGCATGGAAGAATGATTAGAAGGGAAAGAAAACATTCCTTTCCCTTATAACTAAGAGTGGCCAAACCACTCATGGTGAAGGACACTTTGTGTCCTTTTGATTTTTGTGCTTGTTTGGACTTGAATGAGTTTTGAAATGTATTTTCTTATGATTTATGAAATGAATTTGGAAAAAAATCATTTCCCCTTTTGATTTTGAGGAATGGCCGAATCATGTTAAGGTGAAGGACATTTTGATTTCTTTGATTTTCAAGCTTGATTTTAATTTAAATGAGCTTATTAATAAGTGATTTGGTGATGGTTTAAGCTTCAAATTAAATTTCAATGTGTAAGTATTCTTTTCATGACTTAAAGAAGGTTTTTGAAGTATTGAAAGAGTCTTATGATTACTTGTTTAAGAAATGGACCTAATGATTTTTAAGTGTAATTTTAATTTGATAATTAGTACTTTTAATAATGGAGGCATTATGAAAGAAAGGTTTTTGCTTGAAAAATGAATCGATTTTTGTTGGATTTTACAAGTTGTAAGTTAAGTGGTTTTAAATTAATAAGTCCTAATTTTAAAATATTATTTTTAAAATTTTAATTATTTGCCTCCTTATGAAAATCTAACTACTTCTAATATATGATTTAGAGTTAGTGAGCGACATAAAATGGTGCTCCGGCACTGAATGCGACATCCGCCGTCTGGTTCTCCGGGATTGGGCGGCAGGTGTTGCAAAGCGTATTTGATTGCAACCTGCTCATTAATCATAGAAACTCAAAAGCTTCGTGTAAATCCAAAATGTCCATACTCATTAACCTTCACAAGTATGAATAATCCCACATTCATAACATATATTGCTTAAGTAGTTCAATTGAGATCGCAACAACGCATAAACATCTTAGTCCAATGTTATTCATGATGTCAAGTAAGTAAGCGTACCTGGTGGATAGCATTAAGCTTTCCAAAGCATAATACTGAATTGGTATTACCATGTCATACACACACTCCATTCATGGTAGTACATAGGTTAAGCAAGTCACCATATAACAAGATATTTCAACTTATAACATCCTTAGCTAAGTTCATTCCAACATGTAATCATGATACATTCCTTATTTATTTCTCTTTAATGTTTCCATGAGATTTTAGAAAGAAAACCACATCAAAAATACATTAGGTATGCATTTAGAGTGTTTAGGCATCATTAGAAGGTAAAAAACACAACATAGCATTGAAAGGGACAGTGAAGAGCACGGGCTGGGCATGCTAGATGGCATGGCCATTCTAAAAGGGTCACAAAATATACCTATAGTCAGTAGGAAGCACGGGCTAGGCGTGCTACACAGCATGGTCGTGCTAGAAAGCCAATTTCAGCAGTACACAGCACGAGCTGGGTTTGCCAGAACCAATTTTACTATTTGATTCATAAAATGAGCTATGATTATCTAAATTTGACACAAGGGATGCATTGGAAAGATAACAAATAAATCTACAACTTCTATGACGGACAATATTTCAAATCTAGGCATCTTAGATGCTAAAATAAGCAATCAATCTGAATATATAAGCTTGACGCCATGACAAAATCTTGTTCTGGTATTTAGATCATAACTCGAGCTACAGGCATCCAAATTAGACACAAGAAGATGTTTTGGAAAGCTAAGAAGTAGAGCTAAAACTTTTTTGAAGAACTCAAATACAGATAAAATATGTAAAGGATCCAAAAATGAGTTCTAACCCGAACTAATAACACACATAGAATCAAAGTTTATCAATTAAAGCAACTTACATGGAATTTTCAATTTCTGCTCTTAAAAACATCGATTCTCAAAATTAGTAAATGGGAAAATAACAATGTTCATAATCAGAAACACCAATAATTAAAATCAAACAAAACATAAAATTGCAGAGCACAAACATCACTCAAAGAAATCAAGGTAGAGATATACTTGTATAGCATTAACCTCAAACCACACAATAGCAAACCAAACTTCGCAATTTTGCCTTTCCTTTGCCCTTATCAACCTTAGAAGGTTCACCCTTCTCTATGGGCATGAAAAGCACAAACAAAACATAGACATCAACCATTAGGGATTTGAAATCTCTTAACAATAACGATTACAATAACATAATTAAATTAGAGAACAACATACGAATTGCAAAATAAAAACTTACCTTGATTATGGAATGCCTTTTATGATCACAGCCTAATTGCACTCTGAATTTTCTAACTTCAATCACTATTCTAATGTCAGTAACTCTCAATTTCATATGATTGTAGATTCCAATGGTTAAAAATCACAAGAATAGAAGAAGACCTGTCTTTCTCTTTTTTTCCTTTCTCTCTTGTGCGTGTGTGTGAAGAGGGCGACACTCTCTTTTCAAAAGAGGGTGTCGACCACTCTTTTAAATTTAGGTTAAAATATATTTTTTTTCTTTTTTTTCCTTTCTTTTAAAAAAACACAAAATGACCCATAATTAAACAAGCCCACTTATTTTAAAACCCATTTAATAAAATACCCATAAATGAAATATCATTGATACAATTAAAACTATACTTTAACAAATAATTTCTTTTTTTCTTTTTTAAAAAAAGTACAAAATGACCCATAATTAAACAAATCCGGTTATTTTAAAACTCATTTAATAAAGTACCCATAAATGAAATGCCATTGATACAATTAAAATTATATTTTAACAAATAATTCCTTAAATAATAAATGAGTAACAATAATAATCAATAAATCTTATTTGAAAATCAAATCCCAATAATTGACAACAAATACCAAATTAATTATTTTATTGCCCAAATCAAATCAATTTAGGAAAAATATTTTAAAATCAATTTAACACCATTCTCTCTCTCAATTCTAAATATCTAGGTGCAATTATAACCATATCACATTAAATTTCATAACTATGCTTCCTAAGGCACAACTTCCCAATTCGCAATCCAGACTTCATTAATGCATGAATAATCAAACATATAACATGTAATGGATGAATCACGATCTAGATAAAATAATTATGAAAATAACCTATCTGAATTGTAATCCATACCAATACCCCAATTTGGTACCAATTAGCAATCCAATAGACATTATTCATAATTCCATAAATCAAGGCGTTACACTCATTGCTATTGGAACCAAGATAAAAGACCTGATCCAGTCAAGCCAGATTAAAGAGGATCAAGCTTCTTCCTCCAGATAAAAGAAGCCACAAGCTAGTTATCACGTAGTTCCTTCCGTCCCTTAGAAAGGAGATGAGGTGGCCAATTTGACTAGCCAAAGATAACTCCCTCCTCCTCCACCAAGACTAGTTGCTCGAAAAAATAAATGTAACTTCGCAGATCTTGGGGTTCCTCTCTCATTACTTTTTTAGAAGGTTGCGGATGACAAATTGATACGACCCCTAGAACCTGGACCCTTACCAAATCTTATCCCAAAACACTACAACCTAAACTCCTTTTGCTCTTTCCATCAGGGACTTGGACACAAAACCAATGGTTGTAAGTCCTTGAGACATAAGATCCAGGACCTAGTGGAAAGTGGACACACACTTCCCATTCGATCCCGATAGAACATAAACACCAACCTACTTCCCTATTACTAGAACAATATCCACATGTTCCATTAAGAGCCAGATTCTAACTTAGCCTCTCTGATCCACCCCATCATAGACAACTCATGTTGCGTCATAGACTTGAATGATGTACTTGAGAAAATCAATGCCATCACCTGGAACAAGAGGCAATACCCATCTCCTCCTCTTGAAGCGTTAACCTATCCAGCCACCTTAGCAAAAAACATGCCCAATTTCAGTTTTGGACCACAGCCTAAAAATCTAGTCTTCGAGGAGCTGAAGAAAACCAAGGCTAACATCTATATATGACGGTTGATTCAGTCCTCCTTTGTATATCACCAAGGTCTGGTTAAAGCCATGAGATCCCTGCTAGAGGAGACCATAACCATCCTCTATACATCATGGTCCAGGCCAAAGGTAAGACAGTACCTATGGTTTTGGTATATAATGGGTTAGCACTGAATTTCTGTCCTCTAAAAGTTGCCAGTTGCTTAGGTCTAACTGTTGAAGATTTTATGCCTTCCGATAAGATACTAAGGGCATATGACAACACCCGGAGAGAAGCATTGGGCATGGCCTTCACCAAGTGGGTAGAAGCTACCTCCTCTCATGTTTTGAACTCCTAAAAAGTAGCTCAATTCATGTAGACAAACATTATATGTAGATACGGAGTTTCCTTCGAGATCATATCCGACAATGGGTCTCACTTCTTGAAAGAAGTCTCTGTCCTGATGACAAAGTACAAAATTCAGCACCATCGCTCTTCACCATATATGCCCCAGACCAATGGAGCAGTTTAAGCAACAAACAAGTTTGTCAAGAACATTCTTTAGAAGATGATTAACAATCACAGAAGTTGGCATTCACATCTCCCTTTTACTTTATAGGGATACATAACCTCCTTTAGAATGCCAATGAAGGCAACACCTTACTCACTTGTATACAGGATGGAAGTAGTCCTCCCTATCGAAGTTCAAATTAGATCAGCTAGTGTCATGAGAGAAGGTCAGCTGGTCAAAATATAATGGGCCTAGAATTATCACAATCAATTGAATGCTATCGATGAGAAAAGGATAAAATCTCTTAATCAGATTCAGGGTGATCAACAGAGAATAGCCAGACACTTTGACAAGAGAATTCGAAATCAAAAACTCGAAGAGGGTTGTCTTATACTCAAGAAATCAGAGCTCCTGTGCAAGATCCCTA
This sequence comes from Jatropha podagrica, assembly GCA_947857235.1. Lineage (NCBI taxonomy): Eukaryota > Viridiplantae > Streptophyta > Magnoliopsida > Malpighiales > Euphorbiaceae > Jatropha > Jatropha podagrica. Next base: position 19,471 of record CANUEP010001692.1, read on the forward strand.
GTAAATTCAAGCCAAACTGGGCAGATCCCTATGTACTGAAGAAAATCTTCTCTAGAGGCAGTGTCATCTTGTTTGATATAGATGGCATTGAGTTCACGAATCCATGCAACTTGGATCAACTCAAAAGACACATTGTGTGAATGCATTCAAGCATTAGCACAATAAATATTGCTCATTTGTGTCACCATTAAGCTGAAATACGGTGACTTGACTCCCAAAAATGTGTTCCTAAAGTACACAATACGTAGGTAGCCCAAGTTATAGGTGCAGTCACAACAATAATAAAAACACATTTTACCCCTATTTTCATGAAAATTTTAGATTTTCTGTGCTGATTATCGAAAAAAAGAAGAAAGAGTACGCTAAAAACTTGCAAGAGCAGGCGGCTTAGGCTAAATCAGAAGCTCGCTAAGTTGAAAATCCGAAAGGGTGTCTTAGGCAAAAGTTAGGGCAGCCTGCTAGGTAAAAAAACCAAAAGGGTGGCCTGGGAAATAATTAAGGCCTATAAGCGACAATCTCATAAAGCATAAAATTGATTCTCCTTTCCAAAAGTGTCAAAATGATTCCCTTTTTACATATCTTAGATTAGTGCAGGCTATGTAAAAATACAATCACAAAACCCCTATCGCCTAGGCATCTATCTCTGTCGTTTGTCCATTTGTGTTAGTCATCTATGTGTCCACTATCCAGAGTGTTGAAAAAGCAAAAGTGTGTCAATTGAACCCTCTATAGATCATGGGTTAGTATCCTATCTCAAAGTCCTCATAAAAATACGGGCTGATTCAAAAATCAAAAAACAAAAATCCTACCCTATCAACATAAGTTCGGCGTGCATCGAGGGACTAGGCGAACTGTTTGCGCTGCCTAAGAGGCATCTCTCTAGAGTCATCAGAAACCTCTAGGTCAACCCATCTAGTAGAATCTAAGGCCGTCTCCATCACTGCCTAGAATCTAACATCTGTCTCCCGAGTCAGAGTCACTCTATGCTCTCTCTCTCCCGGTCACCATGCTCAGCAACCTACCAAGCCTCATAAGCAACAGTCTTTACCCCAGAAACTCCAGCCTAAACCACATCAGCCTCTCTCGACCAGCTACCCAATATAGCCATAGTAATCCAAGGAGAAATCAATATATCCCAGAAAAGAGTTCTAGCTGGTGGCAACCCCTAAACAATCCCCATCTATCTCATAAACCTAGAACTAGGATAAAAAGTGATGCTATCTATGGCAAGCTGATAAGCCATCTGATATCCAGTTGATCAACCAGAAATCGGCTAATCTCATACTAATCACACCTTCACAAAATTTGATCCGGCCTAAGTGCCACCAGCCACTGCGGCCACTCATCCTTTGACCTAAGTCTCACTATGACTCATCTAGATTGATACTGTGATGGTTCGTATGGATGACGTCGTGGTGGCTCCACCATCCTCAAATGATCCCTCAACCAGACCTATAAAATCAAGCATTGCATTATGACATAGAAAGGAAATAGGCATTTACTTGCTATACTCCTCTATCAAAATAGATTCAGCTGTGATATAACCAAAATAGTTCAAGTCTATTCCCAAAGCATGGAAAACTAGATCTTGCACCTACTGCTCAAACCCTCAAGTAGGCACTCATATGCAACTAAAGCCTAAGCCTTTTTCAGAAAGCACCCTATCAAAGCATAATAAATGTTAATTTTAGAATGCTTACCTAAAGCAGGATCAAACTAGCTGACCAAATTCCCTCTACCCTGTAAGCTCGATCGAGGCTTAGAATGGTCTCTGCCAAAGCCATATTGGCAATCTTGAAACATCGCTCCATTTGAAGGACTAGGTTTGCCACCCTCAAATCCCCCAACCTACTAAACCAGTCAATATGATAGTGCACACCAAATAGAAAACCAAAGCCTGAGTCCTGAACCTCTAGTGCTCAAGGTCAACAAACCTGAGTGGATCTAGGTACCGGTCCACCAGCCCATATAAATCCACCCGATCCTCCATTATCAACTCCTTGGCCTCTACCACAAAGAGACCCAGCATCCTCATAAAGCTCCTAAAACACCGAGTCCCAGTTGGTGTAGCCACCAGAGCCCTCTCGAAACTATTGTCCCCTCGTATGTCGGACACATCTCCTCAAAATGTGAGCCAAATCGAAAGACATGAGCCTGTGAATCCCTTAGGTGTAGACATGCATCCAAAAAAGCTCGATCTACTAGCAAGCCTTTCAGCATCACTAAAGAAGCCATACCGTATCGACTTAATATAATTTTCTCGACCTTTGTTAGCCTCTTAGTCCACCTTTGTATGCTATAACTGAGGAATGACTCCATTTTTTAGCAGAGTGTTTGAAAATGTGGGAAAATCGAGCCCTAGGGCACAAAATGACAGCGTTTTGAAGCCATAAATGAGGTATTTATAGGCTTTTAACCCTAACATCTAGAATGCATCGGCACTGGTCAAGCCTTACTTGGCACCGGTCAGCCCTAAAATGTTGCTATTCTAACTTGCATAAGTGCCAAAACAGCGCCATTTTGGAAGACAATAGTGTCAATTTCAGACAGTACGGCACCGGCTTGTCCCCACACAATAGAAAAGAAAAAAAAGAGGGGAGAGGAAAGAAGAAGAGAAAAGTAACAGAGAGAAGAAAGTCAGACTGAAAATCATTCTTTGAGTGTGAATGTTGGCATATCGAGCCTGATTTTCTCATAGACACTCTCTCAAAAGTTGAGCTAGACCATCAGAAGTGGCATGTCATGCATCATGCTTACTTATTCTGTTTAACTAATCATGATTTTCATATCAAAACACAGGATAACAAGCCAACAACACCAAGCTAGACGAGAATGGGCAACCAGTGCCAAGTCGAACCCAATTAAATAGGGCGACTCGCACCAAGCTAGACGAGAACAAGGCAGCCAGTGCCACCAGACTCAAAAATTGGGTGATTAGCGTTAGTGCACAAACACAAACACGACAATCAATGCCAACACACATAAGCAGGGTGATTAACGACAAGATGTTTGCAAATAGGTAATCATTTAAGCATCTAGTGCAAGCAAATAAAGAGAGTAAGATAGACATGGTAAAATAAAAATAGAAATCAAATGTCTTATTAATAAAAGCTTTAGTTAGCCTTTACAAAAGAAGGCTACCGGAGTGACTACAGCCCCCAATAATGTTACAAAAGTCAAGTCCCTAAGGCTATCTAAGCCTAAACCACAGTCTACACAAGCGGCATGAGTAGGATCCATGGTCTCAATGATGCATCAGGTCATCCCACAATGTGTGGACTTGGTCCTCTTGAAAGCTTTCACGGGTAAGGGCCTTAACCGGCGCCCTTCGAAGCTAGCCCATATGGAAAGTGGTCCCCTCGCACCACTCGGGAGAAGGCTTCACAATATGACACCCATTTGAAAAAAAAGCATACCTAAACACCTTGTGGATAGGACAGCCAATGGTCATGGACATTGTCCGGTAACATGACGGAAGCCATGCCATGGGAAATGACATATCTCACTCGTTGCATCTCCTCACCAAGAAAGTTGGGGACTGTAAGAGCTAGCCCCTGACTACTGGCCTTAGGCCTTAATGGTGATGGTAGACCCCGTCCTTACTCCACCTTTTGAGTAGGTGCAAGTTGGGAACCATTCACGCTCCACTTGGACTCACTAAGCGAAGAGTAAAGAGTAAGTTGTGGTTCAGAACTCATACCAGGAAGAGATCTTTAGAGACTTCTAGTAAAGGGAGAAGGAAAGCAAATGAGGTGTGAAAAATAAGGTCACCCCCTCCCCTATTTATAGGAAATAGGGAGGATGGGTCTTGCCCGTGATCGAAAGAACTGACTTTTCAACACTCATCCGAACTCCGATCGATAAACGGTCGTAGTCAAAATGTCTCTAATAGATCTTGAATTTACCCATAGATTCTGATTTGATAAGCGACTATAGAAAAGCCTGAAAAAACTAGATAGACGAATCGAGTCCAGGAAAATTTTCTCAAAACCAGACAAAATTCATACAGGATGATCCAAACATCATCACAGACCTTCAAGGATGGTTTTTAGACTGAATTTACTTTTGAAAGTGTTAAAATTGGAGTCCGATAGATCAGGCCTTGATCAGCTCTGATCTCTCAAAAAGGGCAAATTGTTGACCCCGATTTCAGCACCAAGCTCTAGGAAATCCTGCTACTATTCCAAAAGCGCCAGAATCATCTTGATCAAATGTCGTTTGTACTCAAATGGACTCCAGAAGCTCAAAAACCCAAGAACCAAAGGGGAGGGGCATTTTGATAATTAGCTAGGATCGACGTTGGCTAGCCTAATGGTGGCACTAATCAGCCTAACATTGGCGCCCATTAGGTTGTCGCTGGACCTTCCTTCGACACTGATCAGGATGTCTCCAGCACCAATAAGGAGGTGGCCGGCGTTGACTAGGCTGGCTTAGCCACCCCCTTTTATCTATGAAAGGCACACTCCCCCCTCATTTCACACACCTCTTTTTACTTAATCAAGTGCTTCTCAAATTCTCACTTTTGCAATTTTATGACCACAAAGTTTGACTTTTCTCATATTCTATAGTTGGGTTTAAAGCCTGACTTGGCTCTCAAAAGTTGATTGTTTTGACTTCCAATCACATTTTGACCTTTCTTAGGCTAAAGCTAATAGTTAGATTATTCATTATTAATTAAATCTAGTGATTGATTAATAATTCATCATTTAATAATATTATATAAGACTATAATACGGGTCGTGGTGCCCTATCTTAGCTTATATTTAGAGGAAGACTTGACCTCCTTGGTTGACAACTCACCGTGGAGCTCTGATCTAGCCACGTTACATCTACGAGGGTATAATCACTCAAACTCAAACCTTCATCAATTAAGCCCGGTCCATTTGGCAAATTATCAATTGTCAAAAGCCTGATCCATCTGGTAAACTAGGCTCAGTCCGCTGGCAAAATCTCAAAACTAGTTTTTAAACTAAGCCCGAAATCAGCCGAAAAATAGTAAGCCCACTCTAAGAGTGGCACTCTTGAAACCCTACCTTATCAATGGTAGAATTTCATGCACCTTGATCCTCATATGAACAAGGTAAAAAGGCATACTTATGGATTTTAGCCTAGGTAGCAGGCCCCTAACTGAACTGACCGGTTGGGACTCAAGGAAATGTGTTGCACGACCTAGAGTCCTCAATCAATGAGGCTAGAGTTAGGCTCCCCTCTGAATTACACACCTTTATTTCATTTGCTTACTTTACTTTTAATGCACTATATTCCATATATCGCCATGCATTATTTGTATGCCTAAGCATCGATAAACTTACGTGCATGCAAAAGAATGATTTTTAATTTTCAATTTGACCTAAACTTTTCATCCATATGCAACGAAATTGAAAACCTAGTACCCAAACCCAATGATTCGAGACTAGTGCATTTTATCCATTGTGGCACACTAAAGGAGTCAATCATGATGTTTTTATCTTTTATTTTTCCTAAAAATAAAAACAAATTAAGGTGGCGACTCTAAAACACCACACACAACTAAAGAACTCTAAAGAGCCAAACAGACATCATTAAAGTGCTAAACAGAGCCATAAAATTGATAAGATTGACAATCAGGTCAATTAATCAAACAAGTAGTCACATCAACGCTAAATCAAATAAAGTGAGAGGGGCCACAACGGGTTTTTGTCCAATCTTAGCTTTCCAGTTTTTGTGATGAACCGACCAATGGGCCCATCCGGTTAGACTCCGTCTTTCAAACTTTTCCCATGGTGCTCAAGAGAGGACTCACAGGCTGGTGACTCCACTTGGGACCTAAAACATTTTTTTTCAAACTAAAAAATATAATAAGAAGATTACCGAGTAGGCTTCAAATCTCCAGTGTGTGTCTAAATTGAAAATCACGTTGCATACATACAAATGCATCAGTTGGGATCCTTTCCCATCATTGAAATTAAGCAAATTGAGTTGCTATTATCACTTTGGGGCAATCTTCCTTAAAGCTATCTTAGGTTGAGAAAGCTGCTCAATCATCTAGCGCATCTTCGTTCCTTATGGTAGGGTAAAGGGTTTGGCATACCAATCATTTCATTTGATACGACATGGTCAAATGATAAGGTATATACCAACTCTAGCGGATGGGACCCTCAAACCAATCCACCAAAAGCATGTAATGACCCTATATCATGAAACCATTTTAGCATAACATTCATGCACTCACACATCACATGTTATGGACCAAGAGTCAAACAAACACCAACCAATGGTAATCCATACACCAATTTAGTGGTTACCAAACACCATCTAGTTGTATCCCATAAACTATAACACCCTAATCCTAGGGGAAATACCATAAGAGATTTTAAGGTAATTTTATTGTTTATAATCCTTGAATAATTAAACTCTTGGATTGGACTAATAAGAATTTTTGGATATTTTATACCAAAATAGTAAATTAGTGAATACTTGATGAAATGTAACAATGTTCAAACAATTATTTGCATTCATTAGCAATTTAGTATTTGATTATTATGATGATTATTTGAGTTATTATAAATTATTAATATTTGATCATTAAAAATAAAACTACTAATGACCAATAAAGAAATCAATTTGTATTGATGCAAATGTATAAAATAAACTGAAGAAAATTAAAGAGACTTGATTTCTTGATTTTTGTCTTTATTAAGAATTGGTGATTATTGATTAAATATAATGGGATAGAATTTAAATAATGTAACTAATATTTAAGGTGTATATATGAGGGAGATTAAAAGAAGATGACAATAATAATAATAATAATAATAATAATAATAATAATAATAATAATAATAATAATATGAGAGTGAAAGAGAAAGAAAAAAAAATTTAAAAATTTAACTTCCTCGTTTTCTCTCTCTCGGACGACCCTTCTCCCTCTGGATCGTAGTGTATGATCTCTTCCTCAACCACCACTTTTGGCCAGTGTCAATGACAATTGGACACATCCACGGCATGAGCTCAACGAGAGGAGCTCGCCGATGGTCTTGATTGCGAAGCAAAAGCCTAAAATGAAGCAAAATGCGACTGGAGTGCAGCATCACGCGATGGAGAAGTTTAGCGATTTCATGCCGTTTTTGGCAAATTTAATCATCGGTGAGACCACCGCTTGACTCCTCATTGTCTCCCGACCATTTTCCCTTCGTTAATTTCGATGATTGGACAAGGGGAACAAAAGCACCATGTGTGGTGGAGGGGCAGAGCTGTTGAGCTAGATTCTGGCCAATTGAAGCAGTGACTCGTAAAACTAAGGCAAGAATCGAGCTCCCCACAGAATTTCGAGTGTTAGGGTGTGAATTGCGTTGATTTCTAGGCAATCACGTTTTCTCAACCACTGCGCATGGTGAGACCTCTAAAAGGCAGAATGTCGCATTTCGTGCACTGAATCCAAGTCCGAGATCCGATTTATGATTAGTATAATTAAATTTCAGTTGTTAATATTCGGTGTATTTTTCTAAATTGAAGCTTATTGAGTGATTTAGTTAAATTGGCTTAGTTAAAAATTTAATAAACTAAGTGGAATATAATGATAATTAAATTGCCAATTTATCTATGAAATTAAGCAAATTATGAGAATTGTTAATAAAAGAATGATAAGAATTTATAAGTGAGAAAATATTAAATGGATATTGTTAAATTATTAATGGTAGAACAATATAGATATTGAAATTGAAATTTAGTGTTATTGAGATTGGCGAATGGGAGATGACTGTGAATTGTTTTGCCTGAGGGATGGGCTGTGTGATATTGAGATAAATGTAAATTTGGACAGACTAGCTATAAATAAAATGCTGCTGAAGTTTTAATAAAATGGAGATTTATTAAAGAATTAATCTTATTGAAATAAATAAAGGAAAGAGTGAATCAATTAAACAAACGCAAGTTGAATTATATGCAATTTAAATCTAATAACGTATTGGAAAGTAGAATTTTAGATGATATTTTTGAAGGAAAGTAAAATGAGGAAGTTAGAGTTTATGATTACAAGCTTTATTATATTTAGTTAATCAAATAAATGAGGTATATGTAAATTTGATTTTACATAAACAAAGTAGTTGTTATAATTATTAATTAAAACGAAACTACCAAACTTCATTGGAAAAATAAAACATCATTTTTAAATAAAAATTAAGTTAGCCAAGGGATTTAAATGTATGAAGGTATATGTATATTTATGTACATAAGAATTTAGTAAGTAAAATAAATAATTGATTTAATGAAATTTAAAAGATTAATTATTGAAGTAAATTTATGAAAGATTTAAATTAATTAATAATTAAGATTATAAGTTATAACATTTAATGAAAGTAGAGAAGAAGAGGAAAGTGAAAATACAAAGTAAATATAATTTATAATTAAGAATAATAAGAATTCTAATATCACTAAAGAGTGGAATGAGAACTAAAATAACTATATAATTGTTTATAGATTGAGATAAACCACGAAAGTAGATTATAGTCAATAAATAAAAAAGCAAAGCTAATGTAGCCTTCCAATCCAGGTTAGTGCAATACTAACTTTTTATTTTAATTAAAGTTAAATATATTTTTAATTTCATAAATATTTTATGAAATGTTGTATTTCTTCAAATGAATTATTAATACCATTTTATGGATTTTAGAAAAAAAAAGGAATGAGATTTTATATGTGATGATTTCTAAATAATTACTGTGATTTGATTTGGAAATTTTGTTTTTATGAAAAAGAGAATGTTGGTTACTTCTATCTATTGTTTGAAAGGTGGCTTTATTTAAATATTTTGATAATGATTGGATATGAATTTCAGTATTAATGATAATAGATATTTTATGATATCTGTAAGCAAAAAAGATAAATTTTCGACTTTAACGTACTTAGTGTGAATATGTTGTAAGATTTGATTTACTCTGTAAGATGCGCATGTTCGGCTTTAATACTTCTCTGTTACAATATGAGCTATGATCATATGCTAGGGTTATCTGCCCTTTCAGGATAAGCGGATGCGCTTATCAACAGGTGGCGCTTTCATAGACCAATTTATTATTTCTGATATCTCTGAAATCTTATTTGCTTCATTTTCTCCTAAGTGTACATGATCCATATGAAAGAATCTATTTGTAAAAAAGATAATAAGATAATAAGTTTTATTATATGCTTTGGGTTGTTATAAGTTTTTAAATTAAAGGAACATGTGGTATTGGTAGGTAGTAGATTTATATTATATTAATTTGAGTAATGAGTTTTGAAATGTTTTTAAATATTCAGTTAAAAATAAATATTTAATACAATGATAAAAATGATTATTAGTGTTTGTATATAAATATTTATAATAAAGGAAATCTTTAAAATTTACATTTCTAAATAATTATTTGATTAAAATTATAAATAGCACCACTAAGTTTTATACTCAGCGCAATGAGTTTTCTCACACGCAGGTTGAAAATAATATAAGTTGAGGTGGTTCAGTAATCCAGCATCAGAGAAGGAGGAAGTTATTTAGACATTTAAGTATATAGTAAGAATTTGACATATAATATAAGTATTAATTATTTGTTGAGTGTGTAAGTACTGGTTTGGAAATTAACATTTAATACTAAACTTATCTTGGATTTTAATTGATAGACTATTTTATAATTCAATTTAATTATTTGATTTTTATTATTAAAAGTTCTACAAAGTAATTAATATTTCAAATATAGATATCTTTGTAAGGTGTTTAAATAGTTATCAATGTTATAAAAGAACAAAAATGTTATTACTGAATTTCCTAATATATTATGAATTATATTCTTTTTTTTAATTAAATATTTTCTTAATTTAAAATCATATTAAATGAATAAACAAATCAGCATGTATTTCTAGCACAGAATGTGACATCACTGTCTAGTCCTATAGGATCGGATAGTGGTGTTACATAAGCTAAACCAATGGTCAACTAAACACCAATCCAATGGAAACCTAAACACCATCCAGTGGTCAACCAAACAGTAATCCAGTGGTAACCTAAACACCATCTAGTGGCATCCTATAAACTAATCCAGTGGTCAACCAAACACCAACTAGTGGTAACATATACACCAATCCAGTGGTAAACAAGCACCAGCAAGTGGTCAACCTAAATGCCAGTCCTTATCCAAAGCCTTACACCTGACCTGAGCACCTCTATTCCCCAAACTGGGGCAATGCCTGAGTCATGCCACCAAATCTTGGTTCATGCATTGCTTCCTCCTATCTAAAGGCCTCAAACCCGACCTGAGCACCTTAGACTATCCAAAAGCCTCAAAACCCGACCTAAGCACCTCAAATTATCCAAAAGCCTTAAAACCCAACCTCAGTACCACAGATTATCCAAAAGCCTCAAACCTGATCTAAGTGCCTCTATTCCCCAAACCGGGGGCAATGCCCGAGTCGTGCCATCAAATGTTGGCTTATGCATCATTTCCTCTTATCCAAAAGCCTTAAGCCCGACCTGAGCACCTTAGATTATCTAAAAGCCTCAAAACCTGACCTGAGCACCTCTGTTCCCTAAATTGGGGGCAATGCCCGAGTCATGCCATCAAATCTCGACTCGTGCATTGCTTCCTCCTATCCAAAAGCTTCAAACCTGAACTAAGCACCTTAGACTATCCAAAAGCCTCAAAACCTTATCTGAGCACCTTTACTCCCTAAACTAGGGCCAATGCTTGAGTCATACCATCAAATCTTGGCTCGTGTATTGCTTCCTCTTAACCAAAAGCCTCAAACCTAACCTAAGCACCTCAGACTAGCAAAAGCCTCAAGATAGACTTGAGCACCCTAAATATCGAAAAGCCTTAGATCAGACTAAGGCACTCTTATTTTCCAAACTAGGAGTGATGCCCTAAAATGAAAACTAATTAAGGTGGTGACTCTAACATGCTACACATAATCAAAGTACTCCAAAGAGCCAACTAGACATCACTAAAAGTGCTAAATAGAGCCATAAAGTCGATAAAATTGATAATCAAATCAATTAATCAGACAACTAGTCACATCAGGGCTAAACTAAACAGAGTGAGAGGGTCATAGCAGGGTTTTATCCAGTTTCAGCTTTCTAGTTTTCATGACAAACTGACTAATGGGCCCGTCCGGTTAGACTCCATCCTTCGAATCTTTCCCACAGCGCTCGAGAGGGGGCGGACAATGGCTTGATTCTAAAATGCTCCATTGTGGGAGGTTTTCCTTTGGACATGGAATAGAAGATGCGCTATTTGGGATGCCTCTAGGGGTGTGCCACTTGGGACGGCTTCAACAGATGAATGCCTTCTTTAAAAAGCTTGGGTGAGCCACCTAGGATGGTTTGATTCTGAGATCCTCCACTCTAGGAGGTTGTCCTTCGGACATGAAATGCCGAAGGAGATGGGCCACTTGGGACAGCTTTAGAGATGTGCCATTTGGGACAGCTTTAGTAGTGCTTCACTTAGGACGAATTCAACAGATGAATGCCTTGTTTGAAGGGCTTCGGTCACCACCTATGATGGTTTGATTCTAAAATGCTCTACTGTGGGTGGTTATCCTTTGGACAATGCCGTCTTTGAAGGGCTTTAGTGTGCCACTTAGGACGGCTTGAGTGAACCGCTTGGCACAGCGTTAGTGTGCCACTTAGGATGACTTTGGTGTGCCACCTAGGATGGATTGAGTGCACCAAATAGGGACGGCTTGAGTGCACCGCTTGGGATGACTTTGGTGCACCACCTAGGACGGCTTGAGTGCGCCACCTTGAGTGTGCCACTTGGGATGGCTTGAGTCTAAAATGCTCCACTTTGGAAGGTTATCCTTTGGACGGTGCCTCATTTGAAGGGCTTGGGTGTGCCACCTAGGACTGCTTAGTTTTGAAATGCTCCATTATGGGAGGTTGTCATTTGGACGGTGCCTCCTTTGAAGGGCTTCAATTTTCCTGCATCAAGGGACTTACGATTTTCCTGCATCAAAGGGACTTATGGTTTGAAATGCTCTACTTTGGAGATACCTACAAAAACAATTTTGGCATTACAAGGGAAGAAGTTCTTTGGCTGGTTATGATTAGAAATTTTGTAATTAAGCCCAAAAAAGCGTGCGCTTGTGACACGTGATTTTGCATAAAATGCGTGATTGTATGTGAACTCATGTGAATTTAAGTGTATGTGAGGTTATACGAATTTATGTGTGTTTTTGTGCTTTTATGTGAATTTATTAAAAATTGTGTTATGGCATGCAAAATGAGACAACTTACCTGTGGCAAGTAGTTTGTTGTCCCTACTTAGGTGACTAGCCATTGACAAATTGCTGACTAAGTATGATAGCTAGTCATTACTGATGAACCTTTGGGCTAAACTAAGCCCGAAGGCTTAAGTCAAGCCTATAGGCTCATTAACCTTTATAAAAGGTGAAAGTGACATTCATTTGTCACTTTCAACCTAACTTATCTTCTTTCTTTCAAATTCTCTCTTTTACACTTTTCGCAATTGAAATTTATGGCTGCTGAAATTTCATGGATTGGCTCAGTGATGTGCTGATCAATCCTATGACTTGACCTATGAGCCATGGGACGAAACTATGGGAGTTCATTCCAAATATAGGAACTACAATCAGCCTATGAGATGATTTGCATAGCCACATTTCTTGGGGCACAATCAAGGTATTCTGAAACTTTTTCTTTATTTTTCCTGCATTGTTAAGGCAAAAAATTTGCAAACATTAGGTTAGAAATCAAAAACTAGGTAGAATTTTACTTATCTGGGCATTTATGGGCATTTTGGGTTTGTGGCGGGCCGTTGTAGTGTGCGCCATTGCATGTGGCTTGCACTATAGCCATACTTGTTTGGCTTCTCTATAGCCTTGTGGCGTGCTACACAGCACTAGTGGCGCATCCCACTTGAGCAATGCCTTCTGCCACTACTTTGTGTCTTGTGCCACAGTAGCTATGTAACACCTAATTTTTGTCCTTTTTCATCGTTTTCTTACTTGCACGCATCAAAACATAAAAGCATGTGCCTTTGCACTTTATTACCATACTCATAGTTATTTATTTTTACAAAGTAGTGTAAGGCGTGGGAAATCCAACAGCAATACCTATGCAGTTGGTGAATGGTTCGATCGGCTGCCTGAGCGGGTCTAGGAGAGCATCCGGGAGGCAGGCTTTTGCCGATTTGTTGATACTCTTCACTAGATGCAGGGGCGGATTCTATGCTCTAGCATTTTTGTGATGTTAGAGCGGTGGATGGATATTACTCATACTTTCCATTTACCATTCATTGAGATGACAATCACGCCAATTGACATTGTTGCTATTATACTGGTTAGAGCGCGGTGAGGACGAGTTTTCGCACATATCTCTTAGTTTTTTCAAGAGTAACTTGAGTAAATTGATTCTGTAACACCCGCCGCCCAATCCTGGAGGACCAGATAACGGATGCCACATTCAGTGCCGAGCACTGACTTATTATTCCTGATGAACCCGAAATATACATTAGAGGTGGCTTAGTTTTCATAAGGAGGCAAGTAATATTTTAATAAAAAAATTGTTTTTTAGATAAATAAAAACTTAGGGAAATTCCTACGAAAAATTCGCAAGAGTTTCCCCTAAAAATTGACTTGCCACACAAAGAAAACAAAGCACTTCCAATGTTCAATCCTCCAAACCTCAACTCCAAATTATTATACCAAGTCGCACAACACTTCTAAAAATATAATGTCAAGTCATCTTATTATATAATTAACCATTCAAGAAAATATATATCATTGTTCATACACCATTCATGAAACCAAATAATAATACTTAATCGGCCACCGATTTCATTAGTTATAATTACAATATTTACAACCTCAAAATTTGTTATAATAAATTCATACATGCCATTATTCACCTAATAAACATATCATATCCAAAATTAATACTTCTACTCTGATACTACCTCTTCGGTCTTCGCATAGCACCCACAGCTCACAACCTGAGCGTGATAAAAATCAATACGCTGAGTGGAAGACTCAGTGGTGCTAAATAACCAATAATTTAAAATATCCAAGGAACACCAAATAAATAATTTCAAACAATATATTTTTTTTAAACACCGAAATCATATTAATTAAATCCAAATATTTGAAAGATCATAAGAAAGTCACACTTAAAAATTTATACTAACTCAAAATAAATAAGAAAATATCGTAAATGCGAATATGTTTTTCGGTTTCAATATAATAAATTAAAATTTTCATTTTCATTTTATCTAAAGCTCATACCAATACCGAAAGAACCTAAGTAGAATCGATCGTGGCTTGTGAAAGCGCCACCCACCAAT
>CANUEP010001722.1:0-16417 GCA_947857235.1 Jatropha podagrica
GATTGGAGGTTTGTTTGATGCTACTGGGTTAGCTGGTATAAAAAAGAACAGCAAAGGTGGGTTCTTGAGCGAGGAGGAGATAAGGTCTGATCCAGCTTACGTTAATTATTATTACTCTAATGTTAACTTGAATCCAAGATTGCCGCCTCCTTTGTTGTCGAAGGAGGACTGGAGGTTTGCACAGAGATTACACGATGGTGGAGTTAATTCTGCGGTTGGGGATAGAAGAAAGGGAAGTAGAGGTGGCAACAATGAGGGGAACAGGTCACTTTTTGCGGTGCAGCCAGGGTTTGGAGGAGGGAAGGAGGAGAATGGGAATGGTGCAGGAGTGGAGTGGGGAGGAGATGGGCTGATTGGATTGCCTGGGTTGGGCCTAGGAAGCAGGCAAAAGAGCATTGCAGAAATCCTTCAGGTGAAACTTGAATTTTCAGTGTCTTGTGTTGTCTTACTGAGGTGTTTGAGAAATTAGTTCTTGCTCGTGAGATTTTTTAAGCAGTTCCTTTTGATAACTTGATGATGATGTTTATTTTGCATGGTATTTTGAAGCACAGAGTGCAATTTAGTATGATGGTTTTTTCTCTGGATTATGTGAGGTACATGCTGTCTTGGCTTTGATTGTAGCATATGAAACAATAATGATCATTTGTCAGCAGCTGTTCAAAATTTTTGGTGATGTTTATATTCTATGGCCTCATGATTTTCGTTCTATCAGTATTGTTGCCTGATATGCAAATTTTATACTTTTTTCCTGGAGTAACCTGTTTAAGCAATCGCTATGTCTGTCATATAGCTTGTTTACGGTATTCAGGTTGCTGATATATTGCTCTTTAAATTGGTAAATTCTGATTATTGTTCTGTTACTTTTTTGGTTCTTTTTCGAGAATTAATTCCTATACCCTAGATCTTGATTCGATAATGTGGATAATTTACTACTTTCCTATTTATGAAAGCTTATTACATTGTGCCATGTTGGACTGGTTAATCTTGCATTATTTGTTGCCAAAATTGTTATTGTTTTTACTGACAGTACACTGATACATATTTTAGTGTTCCTCAATCATATATGGGAGTGGAATGGAAGCCTGTTTGCGTGATTCTTTTTTGTAAAATTTGATGCGGTTGAGTTTGATAGTAATAATTTGAAATCCAGTACCTGTTGTTTTATTCTTCTTGCTATTGAAGTGTTTTTCTTAGTTGCTTTCTCTCAGAGTTCTAAGCATACCTGGCTATTGTTAAGACAGCATCGATGTTTTTTTTATCTTGCCTTTTTCTTCTCCCTTTATGCAACTATTATTTTGTGACTTTGGGCAAACAAATACGTAAGTGTATATTTACAATTTTTTGTTGTTTGTTTTAAGCTGACACAGCAATTGCTTGCTAAGGTGTGATTTTGATGTTAAATTTGAAGTTTGTTGATTACCCATTCTCTAGACATTTCTTGAGTATCTTGTCTTTCACTTTCTCTTGGCTTGTTTGCTTGCTTAATGATTTGATTTTACAATGCAGGATGATATGGGCAATGCAAATCCCATCTCAAGGCATCCTTCTCGTCCAGCTAGTCGCAATGCATTTGATGATAATATAGAAGCTTCTGAAACCCAGTTTTCTGACCTTCATGATTTAGCATCTGCTGATGCTTTGCGCTCTGTTGCGAATAAACAGGGCATACCTGTGGTCTCAAATGTTGGTGCAACAGGTTCTCATACCTATGCTTCCGCTTTGGGTGCTTCCTTGTCACGGAGCACTACACCTGATCTTCAACATGTAGCAAGAGCTCCTAGTCCTCGGATTCCACCTATTGGGGGTGGCAGGTCCAATTCTATAGATAAAAGAGAATCAAGCGGTTCAAACTCATTCAAAGGTGTCTCATCAAGCTTGAATGAATCCGCTGAGCTTGTTGCTGCTCTTTCTGGATTGAATCTGTCAACAGTTGATGAAGAGAATCGCTCGATATCACAGAAGCAACATGACATTGATGATCACCATAATCTCTTCAATTTGCAAGGTGACCACAATCTGAATCACGTCAAGCAACAGTCATTTTTGAATAAGTCTACGTCTATTAACTCCTATCTAAATGGGCCCTCAACACCAACTCTCAATGGCAGAGGAGGCTCCCCTTCTGACCACCATAATGTTGATAACATGAATTCTGCATTTGCAAACTTTGGCTTGAGTGGGTATCCTATGAACCCTTCATCTCCATCCATGATGGGAAGCCAGCTTGGGAGCGGTGGTTTGCCACCTTTATTTGAAAATGTTGCTGCTGCAGCTGCAGTTGGAGGAAATGGATTCGATTCTAGATCACTGAATGCATTGGGACCAAATTTAATGGCTGCTGCTTCAGAGTTACAGAATCTCAGCAGAGTTGGAAATCAGACTGCTGGTAATGCTCTTCAGGTGCCCCTTATGGATCCCTTGTATCTTCAGTACCTGAGATCAAACGAATATGCTGCTGCACAGCTTGCTACTCTCAATGACCCTTCTATGGATAGAGAGTATCTTGGTAATTCATACATGGATCTACTTCAAAAAGCTTACTTAGGATCATTGCTTTCTCCTCAAAAATCACAGTATGGTGTTCCCTACCTTGGCAAATCTGGTAGCTTGAATCATAATTACTACGGTAGCCCAACACTTGGTCTTGGCATGTCCTATCCTGGGAGCCCAATAGGGGGGCCCCTTCTTGTGAGTTCTCCTATTGGATGGGGCAGTCCTGTCAGGCACAATGAGCGAAACATGCGTTTTACTGCTGGGATGGGTAATCTGCCTGGGGCCGTAATGGGATCTTGGCACTCAGAATCTGGTGGTAATCTGGATGAAAGTTTTCCTTCCTCTTTGCTTGATGAGTTCAAAAGCAATAAAACTAAATGTTTTGAACTGTTGGAAATTGCGGGTCATGTTGTTGAGTTCAGGTATATATCTCTTGGTCAAATTTTTGTCTTTTTACTTTGGCCCTTGAGAAACTTAATTTTGTTCTTGTACAATATCTTTTGATGAACAGTGCTGATCAGTATGGGAGTCGATTCATACAGCAGAAACTTGAAACTGCTACAACAGAAGAGAAAAACATGGTTTTCAATGAAATTATGCCCCAAGCCCTTTCCTTAATGACAGATGTGTTTGGTAATTATGTGATTCAAAAGGTATTTTCTAATTACAAAACTTGATCTGCCTATGCCTATGATGGTCATGCTGGGCCTTTAATAATGATATGTTTTTATATGCATAATCATGTCTTGCAATCTTAATACACACAAAATAAAAGCAACGACTTAGGCATGACATAACTGCTTTTTGTCTTCAGTTTTTTGAGCATGGATCTGCTTCCCAAATAAGAGAACTGGCTGACCAGCTAACTGGGCATGTTCTGACTCTTAGTCTTCAAATGTATGGTTGTCGAGTGATACAAAAGGTATGTGTATTCTTTCCTTCCTTGTGATACTTGCTTTATGATGTTCTTTTTTTTTTTTTTTTTTGTTCTTTTTCAACCCCAGTTGTGCAATTCTGCTAGCTTAAGATAACAGTTGCTGCAGAGTGATTTTACCTCGTGCCTTTGGGAGTAAACAGTTTTTTTTTTTCCTACCCGGTTGAGGTGAAAGAATCTACTGAAAGCTTGTCTCTGTGATATTTAACTGACTGAGGTAGGGGAATCATCTAAAGCTGGTCCCCAACCAGAAGAATTGTGAATGAGGCATCACTTGTAAAAGATTCTAAAACAGTCTGCGGGATTCAGGAATCCATCCCCAACTTCCCAACAGCTTCTTAATAATTGATTTTGGTTAAATTGACTAAACCAGTAAAAATCGTGCTGTTTTCATGTTGCATCCCTTGAGTTTTGGATATTCTCGTTCACCACATCTGACATCTAGTCTTTTGTTCACTTGAAATTCTTTAATTTCTGAAAAACTATGGGATGTTAAGTTACACTTCCACATGTATTGGATTTTGGTTCTGTAGCACCATTGTGTATTTTAGTTCGTTAGTTTGGACATGTTAAGTTTGCTTTTTCCTTTCGGGGAAGATGTCTTTAAAATTTTGATCTTCGTAATAATAGAGTGATATCTTTTGTTTCACATTGAAGTCTTAAATTTCACTTTTTGATAATAGTAGAAGATCATAATAATAGAATGATGTGTTTGGATTTCACTCTGTGATCTTGATAACCAGGCCATAGAAGTGGTTCAACTGGACCAGCGAACAAAAATGGTGGCAGAGCTTGATGGTCATATTATGCGTTGTGTACGTGATCAGAATGGGAATCATGTCATCCAGAAGTGTATTGAATGCGTACCTGAAGATGCTATACAGTTCATTGTTTCAACTTTTTATGATCAAGTTGTGACACTGTCTACTCATCCATATGGTTGTCGGGTCATACAGGTTTATATACTTTACTTCTATACATGTATTTATAACTATATGCATTTACATCTATGTATCAACATATGCATAGATTTTTGTGTATGTGTTTGTGTATATGCACGTGTATTTTGCATGTGTATATCCTTGTTTGTCTACTTATATATAAATGTCCTTCAGTTATGATTCTAATTTGGGACAGATTCTATATGACAGAGAGTCCTTGAGCACTGCCATGATGCTAAAACCCAGCGGATAATGATGGATGAGATTTTGCAATCTGTTATCATGTTGGCACAAGACCAGTATGGAAACTATGTTGTACAGGTTTGTTGTACTTACATGAATGATGCTTTTGAGATACATCTATATATCTCTAGGAAATATAGATAGAGGATACTGAATATTGACAATTCAAAATGAAGATAATTATCTTATAGTTAGCAGTGTTCGGGGAGTATTTAAGCAGTTTAGCATTTGAGACTGAAATGTGGGAGATTCAGCCCCAGCTCGTAGGTTGAACTATCACTGCTTTATAAAATTTTTTGATTGGTGAGATATTTATTCGTTCTACCATTTTATTCTTTGATAGGCAAGTTCATAAATCTGCCTACGCTTTTGTGGTTGATGTTAGAAAACTTCTCGTGGCCTTCCATGGCAGTGCATTATTTTGATGATCTCTCTAGCCTCATGGAACCAATTTGATTCAGTTGATAAAAAAAAAACGGATATTCATCATTAAAATTGAGGAAAAGCACCTTGGTAGATCTATTAAATGAGCATAAAGAACAAACAACAGCATACCAATGAAGGATGGAACTTAAATGTTTCTCATTTTAGTCCTCAACCATTTTTCCCATGAAGGAGTTGGTGAGAAAATTGATTATGCTACTTATTCATTTTGCAATTGTGCAACTGAAATCTAGAATACGCAAATGAAATGAGGTAACCTTTCTATAATTTGTTTGATAAGATATCTAATTAATTTGCACACTATAACTTATAAGCTACTAGCAATATCACTTATTTCTTTTGCTGTTGTGTACTTCCAGTTCCCACCACTGACCTACATATTCATTTATTTGGTAAATTACTGACCATGATGTCACATGTAAAGTTTGAAGCAAAATATAATTTGTCACCCTTCGAGTGCCTGAAATATTTCGTCCAGTGTTTGCTTTTGACATTCATGATACTGCAATTAGACTTAATGTATTTCTTTCTACCTGTGATGCAAATTAAAATAATAACTGCCATCTTTCTCCCCTTCATTTACCGGTGGAGACTTACACATCCTATGTACTTATTTGTTTACCTATTCTCAACTATGCTGTTCTGATTGATTGCACCAATATTACAGCATGTGCTGGAGCATGGGAAACCACATGAACGTTCAGCAATAATAAAGAAATTAACAGGGCAAATTGTTCAAATGAGTCAGCAGAAGTTTGCCTCTAATGTTATAGAAAAGTGTTTAACATTCGGTACTCCTGTAGAGCGCCAGACCCTGGTGGATGAGATGCTTGGTACCACCGATGAAAATGAGCCTCTTCAGGTACCCATTAGCTTCCTATAACTAATTAGACTGAGAATGCTTAAAGCTTTTTACTTGTATTTCTTGAGTATCTTTGATTTATTTTCCTATGATAGTAGAATCTTAAAAATACATTGCTGGTCTGGGAGGGGCCTTTTGTGACATGTTCTCTGCCGTCTCTATATTCCTTTCAATTTTATAGTCTTGTAATCCACTAGAAGTTCATTGATGCTTGTCTAACTCCCTCACTACTCAAACCACTATCATCCTAAATAGGAAAGTCTTTCCCTCAGTTGTATCAGATTAGCATGTTTTTTGAGGCACAATTGGTATTTGCAAAATTAGATTAATGCTATCCGGACTTAGGAGGTTGAGTGCACTACATAAAGAAGCAATTGAGTGGAATGTTGTGTTTTTCTTCATTTCTGTGTCCTATTGGAATGTTTATGGATTTGTCATTTTAGTCATGGGCCTACGACGATGGGGTTGACCTCTCCTCCCTATAGTCCATTTGATGAATCCACTAGCGAATGACAAAATTCTCATTCCTAAAATCCAGTGATTTGAAGTGGTCCTCTCATTTTTGCAAAATACTTTGGTTAGCTCATTTAAGGTGTTCAATGGACCTTTTTGCTAATCTCTCCTGAGGTGATGGCTTCCTTTTTTTAATTTTGTCTTAAACTAGTATTCATTTTCATTTTCATTTTCATTTTTGTTTCTTGTTCTTGCAGGTTATGATGAAAGATCAGTTTGCTAATTATGTTGTACAGAAGGTGCTGGAAACTTGTGATGACCAGCAACTTGAACTAATCCTCAACCGGATAAAGGTTCACTTAAATGCTCTGAAGAAGTATACTTATGGGAAGCACATAGTTGCGCGTGTAGAGAAACTTGTTGCAGCTGGAGGTAACTCATCTACTCATTTTATCCTGATTTATAATAATTTCATCTGATTTCCACATATTTTAATGAAAGTTGGCTAGAAATTTTTGGTGCATTATCTTTTTCATTGCCAATTACCATGTTCTTTTAGTGCAGTCATTGTTTGACAATTGATTAATGGCTTAACTGCACCAGATGAGTATTATATAGTGTTCAGTGAGTGAAGAGCAAGGAGTTGCATTAAAAAAATGTATGATGAAGTTGAGCATAAAAAGGAAAGAGTAGCTAGAAAATTATTACGCGGTTGCAATTGCAAAGTACTTATGAGAGTTGCTAAAATGGAATTTTTCCTTATAGGCCCTTTATTCCCTATGCATGTGAAACTATTTTATCATCATTCATCTACCAAGTAAATTTAGCAAGCATAATTTCAATGTTTATATAGCTTATTACTTGAAGATTTTTCAGTTCTTCCGCCAAGTTTTTCCTTTCTTAATGCTAGTACTTGTTGACTCTTGATGGATTATATATTGCGTATTCACTTCCTAACAAGTGCTTATATCTTTTGCAGAGAGGAGGATTAGCATCCTTACCCTGCACCCTGCTGCAGCTTAGATGTCATAGGAGAAGTTGTACAGCTAACTGAGGATAGTACGAGTGCCTCTTGCTTTTCTTCTTTCTTTTGATATCTAGCAGTGGCTCCATCTATTTATTTGGATAGATAGGAGTTTTATGAAAATAAAAATTGTCAGTTGTACTTAAAAACTGTACATTGTTAGTTTGAGGATATACCTTAGATTCAGGCTAGCTGAGGGTCAGATGGCGAACGTACTGATGCCCTTGCAGTTGCAGAGGAGATAAAATTTACTGTACAAGTTTTAAGGGTGTAAAAAAAGGAAGGAGGTAGTGGATTTGCAATCGCGACTGTACAAAATATTTACCTGGCAGAGATGGCCTTTGTGTTTAGGAGAGTCTGGAATTTTTGTCATGTTTGAGATTGTTTATTTTTGTTTTTTAAAGAACTCTTTACCCCCATTTTCATGGTTTTCATGGTTGAGTATGTATCATATGCAGCAGATTGTTTTATCTTATGAAACCATCTACTGGTTTGTGTTGTGGCTGCCAATGCTTTAAGCATTTTATTTTAGTTTACTGCAGGTTATCTGACCAAGATTTACAGTTTTAAATCCAACCTGTGACTTTGGAGATTATGTGCTTACGTCAAAGAATGACTAATTACGTCTACACTGTCTGCTGTGTGATATTCCATGTTAGCAGTATAAAATATTTCCTCTCATCACTTCATTGTTGTACTAAATTAATAAATATTTTTACTTTAATAATAATAATATTAATTTAAAAAATTAAAAATTATCGGTGAGTTTGGAAATTATATATTTGCAGTTTCAAACTTGCTTCATTAAGATTATTGAATGTCGAGTGAACCTGTGAAGGAAGGTGATGAAAATGATGAACAAAGATCATGAAAATGAGGAATAAGGTCCAATGTTGTTCCTTTAACTTGAACGTGACATACAATTTATTCAAAAATTAAGTTTTGTTGTATATAATTATTCATTTTGGTTTTTGCACTAAACAAATAAATTTCAACTTTTAATAAAAAAAGAGTAAAGTAACAATTTTAAGTAAAATAATAATTTATTTTTAATAATTCTATCAATTGAAAATATTAAAACTATTCTTTTAGTCTTTTGTCAAGATTTAGGACTTTTTTATCATTAATTTAGTGCAAACTTAAGGCGATAATTATCTAAAAAGTTGATTTTTGGGAACTTTTGTTCCCACGTTTGATTCCTATCGATATGCTCATTTAAATATGATTTGTATTTCTTTTTATAAAAAAGATTTCTTTTATTATTAAAATTCCAACAAAAATTTAACATAATCAATTATTTGAACGCGGTCCATCAGGTCTCTCCGATACACTCATGCTAACTCAGGAATTTTAAGTGAAAAAACACAGTAAACTATACATCAGTTTAAAATCTATTTTCGAAATAAGAAAAGAAAATAAGAACAATTGAACAAAAAATATATAGACTTGATAATAAAAAAATCAAATCTAAGGAATAAAGGACATTGTTGCATCTATACTTCTCTTAGCTAAGCTATTAGCAAAATAGTTTCTCTCTCCAATCGCATAATTAAAAGAGATATTACCCGTAGATTCTAGCATTGCATCAAATTTATTGAAATGTTTTCATCGTTTCCAAAGACATTTGTCCCTTTGAAATACCCAACATATCGAATTTTTCGAATCTGATTCAATAACTAAAGGGCAGTATTTAAAGTCCAAGAGAGAAAATATCTCTATTGCTTTAAAGATGAAAAAAAGCTCTACATAATTAGAATCAAGAAAAATTACAAACTTAAAATATAAACATATCATTATACCCTCTGAATTCCTAAGAACTCCATCAATACCAGTTGTGCCTAGTTTTCCTTTAGAAATTTCATTGGTATTAAATTTTAGATAACCTGTAGAAGGTTATTGCCATTTCAACACAGATTTTTGTATATAGCTGTCCAAAGATCCAAGTCATCTACTCTTATAAATCAAGATCGGTGAGAGTACTAATAACTAAGATAATAAAGAATAGATGAGAACTTAACCTTAAGAAGCTCAAAGTCGCGCCATTTAATAATATCAATAAAAGAAGCATTGTCTTGTCTAATACTGGAGAAAATGAATTTGTCCTTTCGAAACCAAATTGAGCAACAAGTTATAAGAAATAAGGAACGACATACAATATGCAGCTCTTTAAACTTTAATAAACTTACCAATTGCCAACATAAATCATTCAAAGAGGATGATAGAACACCAAAAATATTCCACTATCGAAAAATAGATAAACTAAATCTCTTTAGAAGTTTTATGAAGCAACAATATGTAGTCCACAACTCAAAATGAGAGTTGCAAAGTGATCATACACATCCATCAAGGCTCAAAATAAGATTTCTTTCGAACAAATTATTTTTGCATGGTATTTTATCGGACATGACTTTCCAAACAAACAACGCTATTTTGTATGCTTCTCCTTGTGATGTTATGCAGTTAATCTGCTTTATTATGGATTTGGAAATTATTGTAATTGTTGCCAATAATGTATAGTTTATAATAGTCATTGTATATGGTAATGAATGACAAAAAAAAAAAAAGAAGGTAAATGTATAGTTTATAATAGTCTTATTCGGTAAATAATAACAATAAATCATTAGTTTAACCCAATCCAAAAAAGATTAGGAAAAAAAAATGTCGCTTGATGACAATTAGTTTTCATTAGCAAACTTAAAATTACTTGACAATAGATATATCAAATATAAATGAAAAACAAAAAAATACTACATTTTGAAAGCTTCTCTCCTTGTGGTTAATTAAATCATCACACCATCGTTAGGAGGACAAAAGGTAATAACATACCTAGGAGCCTTACAAGTCTTAAGCCCTGAAGCATCATCATATGCAAAACTATAAGCCCTGGGACATACTGCCTTAAAAAGATGAGCAAAAATACTAGGTTTACAACTTTTAGGATCTGCATATTCTCCTGTACAACAATATCTATCAGTTTTAGCAGCCAAACATGCACTTTTACAACCCACCACCTTTCCTTGTCTCTTCATAGCCAATCTTTCAGGGCAACAGATATTCAAATCCACCTCACAGCCAGCGACACCACATCCTCCGCCACCACTACCATCTATAGGCACCATAGAAACAGGCACATTAAACCCATCAACTAAACTAACATCGTAATAATGTAAGTCAGAATTTGAAGTCCCTAATGTCATTTCTACTAAAGATGTTGGAGGGACACCACCATTGCCTTTGCATTGTAAAAGGCCTGCACAGTCTCCGGTCAGACATGAGCCTTTTCCTGTGTTTTCATCAAAGCAACAGCCTTGTCTTGGCCAGATTCTGCCTGACCATTGCTCAGGGAGTTCAATAACTGTCTGTTCGCCGGCCAAGAGTTGGAAACCGCCACCTCTTGGTGTTTCTTGGCCTGCAGTGCCAAGGATTCCTGGCCATATGCTTTCTTTGCAGTTGTTTACTATAATGAGTTCAGTCCCATCTGCAAGAAAACAAAAAATCAGGAAGAAAAGAAAAAAAAAAAAAACGAAGAGCAAGGAAGGGAGTCCTTTAGTGAATATAATATATTTGTAGTTAGAAAACTTGCAGTCATTGAGATTATTGAGTGAACCTGTGAAAGAAGAGATGGAAATGAAGAAGAAGAAGAAGAGATTAGAAGAAGTTGCAATTGACATTTGATTCAAATTTTTTGGAGAAAGGAAGTTTGATGATTTCTTGTTTATAGGTAATAGGAGGTTACTCCTTATTTTTCGCAACAAGAAAGGAGATTTTCTTTGTGATTTTAAGAACAACAGCTTGTGAAAAAAAACGGGCCGGTAAGCTGTAAAGGATGTGTAAAATAACCGTTAATACTCAGTTGGTGACGTTTCACTTTTATTTTTTCAGTTTTTCTTGTGTTAAAGTATAGTAAACAATTGAATAACTTGCTAAAGCAAGACAAAGACCCTCTCTTTGCATTGGGCAATGCAAAGGCTGTGAGGATTTTTTTAACTTTTGGCGTGGAGAGAATTTGAATTCAGAATGAACTCAAAATTTTATGCTATCCATATTTTTAATAAAAAGGAAAAAAATCAATTAATTCACGCGGTCTATATTAATATTTTACGGATATGACTAGCACGTGCGTTTTTATATTTTACTACTTTTTTATTTAAAATTTTATATTAATATTTGCAGATTGCTTTTTTGATGATCGATTCCTAAAATATGACTCAATGATTAATTGTGTGTTCTTAAAATCTGATGGAGATTAAATTCACGACAGCAAAAAATTCAGCTTTATTAGAGTCTAAAACGCCAGCAGATTGGTGAAAAACACGGACAATCCAACCAACTCAACGAATTGCTCCATATCACGCTAAAGTCTCTGTCGAATTTTATGGGTTACGATAAATATTTAACATGGAAAAAGAAACTGTTTGGTTCTCGGGAAAAATGGAGGATAAAATATCAACTTTCAAAAAACTGTCACGAACCAGAATCACTCGCGCCGGCTCAAACTAGGATCGCCGGTCATCGGCTGGTCCATTCTGTCTTCTTATTTAAGTTCCAACCGTTCCCGGTTTTTTCGCCAGATAACCGGAACTTCAGGTTTCGTTTACTTTTCCTTTCCTTAAGCCGGTCCGCCTCACCACTTAACCGGATGACCCGGTAAAAGCCGAACTAATTGTGGTTAAAGCTAAACCGGCTAACACGTTAAGCCCTAACCGGTCGGTCCGGTCACAGACCCTTTCGGTTTATAACCCTTTTCAACCTCTTTAACTCGGTTCTGTTTAGCAATTGTCTCAAAAACAACATAGAAAATCCAAGTAAGTTCTGTTGCTCTTTCTGTGTCTTTTCATGTCCTGTTTTATGGCTTTGATTTCTTAGTTCTTTTATGTTAGAATCCTAACCAACGCTAAAAGGTAATGTAAAATAAGCTTGCTTTATTAAGGAAACAACGGGGAAAATTAGGTTCTTGTCTTAAATCCTTGTTGCTGAAAAAAGGTTATAGCTTTAATCATACGTATAAATGATTATTTGATTCTTAGGGTTTGGTTTTGATGGATTCAAATTTGGAACGTATACCTATTACTTCACAAAAACATGATCCAGCATGGAAGCATTGTCAAATGTTCAAGAATGGAGAGAGAGTACAACTAAAGTGTATTTATTGTAGCAAAATTTTTAAGGGAGGAGGAATTCATAGGATTAAAGAACATTTAGCTGGTCAAAAGGGCAATGCGTCAACTTGTTTACGAGTTCCTCCTGATGTTAGGCTTATGATGCAACAAAGTTTGGATGGAGTTGTTGTTAAGAAGAGGAAGAAGCAAAAGATTGCAGAAGAGATCACGGATTTAAACCCTGTTGTTGTCAATGAGATAGAGGGTTTTGGTAACAGTCATATTGAAGCTAATAGTGGGATGGATTTGATTGGAGTTTCGAATGTGATAGAGCCTAGTTCAAGTTTGTTAGTTGTTCAAGAAGAAAGAACGATTAGTAAAGGTGGGGAGAGGAAGAAGAGGGGAAGAAGTAAAGGTTCAATTGCAAATGAAAGTGCTGCTGGTACTATAAATAATAGATTGGCATCAGGTGCTAAAAGATCGAAGGAACATGCCCATATGGCGATAGGGAGGTTTTTATATGATATTGGGGCACCTCTAGATGCAGTGAACTCCATTTATTTTCTACCAATGGTTAATGCAATTGCTTCAGGAGGATCTGAGGTCGGGGTGCCTTCATATCATGATCTTCGTGGTTGGATATTGAAGAATTCGGTTGAAGAAGTGAAGATGGACATGGACAAGTACATGGCAACTTGGGCAAGGACAGGTTGTTCAATTTTGGTTGATCAGTGGACCACATCAATTGGCAGAACTCTATTGAGCTTTTTGGTTTATTGTCCTGAAGGAGTGGTATTCTTGAAATCTGTTGATGCATCTGATATTATAAATTCATCTGATGCTCTTTATGAATTACTTAAACAAGTTGTGGAAGAAGTTGGGTTTAGACATGTTTTGCAAGTGATAACTAGAATGGAAGATCAATATATTGTTTCAGGGAAAAGGTTATCCAATACATTTCCTACTCTATATTGGGCTCCTTGTGCTGCTCATTGTCTAGATTTGATACTTGAAGATTTTTCAAAACTTGAATGGATAAATACAGTAATCGAACAAGCTAGGTCTATTACAAGATTTGTATACAATCACAGTGTGGTATTGAATATGATGCGAAGGTATACTCGTGGCAATGATATTGTGGAAACAGGACTCACTAGTTCTGCTGCAAACTTTGCGACATTGAAAAGAATGGTTGAACTTAAGCATGCTTTGGAGGTAATGGTTTTTTCGCAGGAGTGGGTGGATTGTCCATATTCGAAGAAACCAGGGGGATTAGAGATGTTAGATTTGGTAAGTAATCAATCATTTTGGTCGTCTTGTGATCTCATAGCCCATTTAACATATCCTTTCTTGAGACTTTTGAGAATAGTTAGTTGCCATAAGAGGCCTGCTATGGGGTATGTTTATGTGGGAATGTACCGAGCAAAAGAAGCCATTAAGAAGAAACTTATAAAGAGGGAGGATTATATGGTCTACTGGAATATTATAGATCGCTGGTGGGAAAAACAAAGTAACCTCCCTCTTTATGCTGCCGGGTTCTTCCTTAATCCTAAGTTCTTTTATAGCATTGAAGGAGATATTCACAATGACATTCTGTCCGGGATGATTGATTGCATAGAAAGACTGGTTCCCGATGCTGACATTCAAGATAAAATTACCAAAGAGATACATTCTTATAAAAGTGCAGCTGGAGATTTTGGAAGGAAGATGGCAGTAAGAGCTAGAGACACACTGCTTCCTGGTGAGTGTTCCTTTTGTTAATTGAATTTCTTTCTTGCTTAAAAATTCATATACTTACATTTGTAAGATTAGAAGTGCCTAGGAGGGGAGGTTGATGAGTGTGAATAAAATTTTTGTTTGCATATGCATGGAGCTAAGATGTTTAGAGGGAATAGGAACCTTCCTGTTTTTTGTATTGCATGATCACAGCAGAGATGATTTTTACATTGTGCATGACTTCTTATACTTGGTATGACAAGAACACTTTTCTTTAGCACTTAGCTAGGCAGGATCAGTACTTCATAAAGCCTTCAAAGAAATCCCAAAATCTTGAATATCCGATTGGAGACTTTGTAATAATGAGGCCAATCTGGTATCCATTGTGCATTGGATCAAATACCTTCTTTGCATGTCTTGCCACTATGTCGGGTGCAGAAATTTTGTTTTAATTGAATGATTCTGTTAAGAATAATATGTTCCTCTTAGATTACTATTTATTTGATTTTTTTTTTCTTTTTGTTGTAGCTGAATGGTGGTCAACTTATGGAGGAAGTTGCCCAAATTTGGTGCGGTTAGCTATTCGAATTCTCAGTCAAACCTGCAGTTCAATTGTGTATAAGCAAAATCAGATTCCTGTTGAACAAATACATGATTCAAGGAATCGTTTGGAGCGTCAAAGACTCAGTGATCTTGTGTTTGTTCAGTACAATTTGCAATTGAAACAAATGTAATTTTTTAATGATGCTACTGAATATGCTTATTGATGGTGCTAGAAAATTGGGGGAAAGAAGGCCTAACTTCTCTCGCTACCAATTCTTTTATAGGACCGGTGGTAAGAACAAAGAACAAGATTCTATTGACCCCATTTCAGTTGACAGCATTAGTATTTTGGAGAACTGGATCAGGGAGAAAGACTCGAGCCCAGATGACTATGCAAACTTGGATTGGACGGCCCTTGTTCCACCTTCTTCTAACACAGGGCTCCACGATGAAGTGGAAGAGTTGGGTTCAGGTACTCGTAATTCTTCCTGATGTGAAAAACTATTAAGGAAGCATTATTTTTCTGGCGACTAGTTCTGCTTAGAGATGCATTTTTGCTAATTAAAGTTATTTTATGCAGGGTTTGATGATTATGAGATTTTTAAGAGAATCAAAGACACTAAAGAGGAAAATGTTGAAGACAATAAATAGAATGACTTTCAAGTTAACATTTTGTTCAAGTATGCAATCGGATTACTGCTTGCCCACTATTATTCACTATGAGACATATTTAATTATCTGACCTTATTAAACGTTAACATTAGAGACAACTATAAGATGTAAATGGATTAGGTTTCGTTAACAGTAGAGATTATCACTGTGAAGATTAGGCTAGATTATGGTGAAAAAGATTCAATAACGCAACAACTGTTGCTTGGTGATTGCAGTGGGTTCAATATCTTAGTGAAGCCTGAAGGAGTCAGAATAGTAGGTAGGTAGGGTTTGATGTTCGAGAAGAGTGGATTGTAGCCCATAGATAGATAGAAAAGGCTGTATATTAAGTACGCTCTTGTACACTTCATCTCATAAATATTCAAATAGATTTTTGAATTACTTCAAGCATTTTGAATCTAGAGAACATCGAGCTACATATATATGCAATGAGATTAATGATTTTTGTCTTAAGAACATGTTATTTTAATGTAATATATAGCATTTGACAGGGTGACGGGCGTCGAATCCGCCAAAAATAATTAACCTGCTCTCCTACATAATAAAACTTGTAAATATGGTGAGAAGGGTCGAACCCTAGGGATTAGCTTTGTCGAAAATAAACCAGAACTGTAAATAAAATTAAAAAAAAAATAGTAACTGAAACGGGGGAATTTAATAATCGAACTAAACGAATTAAAATTAAATCAAAGAAATAAATGCAATAAAATTAAAGATTGAACCTGAACAATTTAGATTTAATCCAGCTAAGGCATGCCGCGGTTCGAAGATTTGATTCGATTGATCATTGACTCAAGGTTAACTCCTTAATTCATATTACAGACAGGTTATAGCAAGGAAGAACGTCGACCTAACCAGTTCTACCGTAGGAATAGGTTGCTAAGATACGATCTAATAACAACCCCTAATTAGCTAGCAATCCTAAGTACGACGAAGGATTTAACTGTTAACAGCTTTAAAATCTAGTAGAACCCTGCCCAAATTAATAGAAAC